>NW_021026564.1:716749-785290 GCF_004153795.1 Camellia sinensis
GGAGGAGGTACTACTCCAACCCCATTAAACACAAATTCGGGTAAACCCGGTGGACGAAAAACTACTTGTTTCGTTACACAGTCTATGGTAGCATGGTATTTCGTTAACCAACCCATTTCCAATATTACATCAAAATGATCAATGTTCAGTGGCAGTAAGTCAATAAACAAATGTGCATCTCCAACAATAATTTCACAAGCAGGGTACATATATGCACAGGTCATAGATCTCCCAATGGGTGATGATACACCTAACAGATAATTCATAGGTTCTAATGGTCTATTCAGTTTTCGCGAAAAAGCATGCGACACATATGAATGCGTAGACCCCGAATCAATCAGTACATAAGCATTTTGAGTACAAATAGAGAGAATACCTGACACAACGGTCTCGGTATTCTGCACGTCTCCCGGTACTAGAGTGAACACTCAGCCCCGCCTCATGGGCTCTTTCCCGGTAGCTTTGGGGTTCGATTTTTGTGCAACAGTTGATGCTGCCACGCTTGGTGCAGCTTTACTACTGGCTTGTGGAGCAGAGGGGCAGTCTTTAACCATGTGGCCCACCTTGCCACACCCATAACAGGCTCTAGATATTTTGTAACAGACCCCTTTGTGCTTCTTGCCACACTCAGAACAGGGTGGTATGAAACCACTCCCTTGGCTGGGGCTGGTTGTTGACCCCGTATTCTGTTTCTTGTTCAATGGGTTATGCTTGCCCTTCTTGAATTTAAAACCCTGCCTTTTACCACGCCATTCAGATGCTGGTGTTTCAGTTTTTAGTGCCTCGATGTTCGATTCAGCCATCAAGGCTCGGTCAAGAACATTTACATAATTCGGTAATTTCAGAACATTTATTCTGTCGAGTATTGCAACATTAAGGCCGCCTTCAAACTTTCTGGCCTTCTTGTAGTCAGTATCAACCATATGTGGTGCATAATGGGCAAGTTCAGTAAATTTTGTCTCATATTCAGCAATGGACATTGTGCCCTGTCTCAGCTGTTCGAATTCAGTTACTTTTCTGTCCCTAACACACTGAGGGAAGTACTTTTCAAAGAAGGCCCCTTTGAATTGAGCCCAAGTCATAACAGTATTGTCATTACGGATAAGCATCCACCACCTTCTAGCTTCTTCTTGCAGAGTTAAGGTGGCCAATAGCACTTTATGTTCTTCGGAGCACGGAAAAACCTTAAACAATTTTTCTGTCTCAAGAACCCACGTTCAGCTTTTAACGGTTCAAGCCCTCCCTGGAAGGATGGCGGTTTCATTTTGCTGAACTTATGGGTGAGAGCAATTATGTCCCCATCATTAACATTCACATTCTGCTCCGGCTGTACCGGAGGAGGAGGTGGGGGCTGTTGATTCTATTGTTGATCTAATCTTTCAATTATTAGTTCCATCATTCTTTCCAGTCTTGCCATTCTTGCCTCAGAGGATGAGGATTTAGATTCATTTGCAGTTCTCACATTATCCATTTCACTATAGGCAGTTATAGCAGTTATCAACATAGGCAATCATTTGTTCAAACAGATTAACACATTAGCATACATTCAGTCATGTCATAGCCACACACTTATCATGCTCATGTAATGCCCTAATCGCTTTTCTAGGACATCCTATAGCTTATTTGGACACGTGTGTGCGGTATAACTTGTGGTAAGTATCGCTCTGATACCACTCTGTCACGACCTAAACCCGTCCCTATGGGTTTAGCACCGTAACCGGCCAGTAATCCGAGATTACCGAAGGCCTGCTTAACAGTAATATAGTAAAACAGAGTACAGGGGCCTGGCGGAAGCCAATATAGTAAATAAACAATGTCCAATGAGCTGTGATAGTCTGTATGCCAAAAGACTTTTCATGCACATATATACAGTCGGACAAAACAGTATGTACATATATACAATCACTCAGTTCAGGGACCTAATCCCTATTAAACAGTACAGTATAGTAAACAAAACGGTTACAGAGACAGAAGGGGGAACTAAAACACCCCTAAACCATAACTTGACGGGCTCGGAACCTCGCAGTGAGGCACAGTGGTTGGCTTGACAAAACTGGAGCTTACCCCGATGCTTCTAACCACGGTCTGGTGCCTGTACACCTACATATGTATATGAGCAGTGAGCTAAAGCCCAGTGAATAGCATAATGCTTAAAGAGGTTAAGAATGAATGTCCTTTCAGTATTGAAAACAGTCAGTTGATTCAGTATATCAGTCATTCAGTCATAACAGTCATATGTGGTACATCCATTAGCATAACAGTACAGTAAACAGTAGGTCTTAAAAGACCGAACAGTAAATGATGGCCATCAATCAGTAACAGTAGTGGTTCCAACAAGGGAACCGACAGAGATCTCTATAACAGTAACAGTAAACAGTAGTTGCTAAGGATGCCACAATACAGTTCAGAATATAGGACATGCATTCATTCAATTAACAGTATCAGTTCAGAAAGTAGTACAGTTCAATTGTTCAGAAGATAATCATTTTGAACATATCTTTACACAGTTATTACTCACAGAGTTCTGGGTTACAGCAAAGCTAGAGCGCGTCCCCAGTCACCAACCCTACACAGTTACAGATTGAACACACACTGAGCTACACAGTTGGGAAAGATAATAGTTTAAACCCTAATTTGCCTCGGTGTGTTCTACATCTATATCCTTATTAAGATGTCTTAAACTAGGCCTAATAATGCCTAGGATGAGATGAGAATTCAAAGATGCACTTTAAAAGCATTTTCAAATTTTTCAGAAAACAGGGGTCACGCTCGAGCGTATGTTACTTCGCTCGAGCGGACGCGTCCCCAGTCACCAACCCTACACAGTTACAGATTGAACACACACTGAGCTACACAGTTGGGAAAGATAATAGTTTAAACCCTAATTTGCCTCGGTGTGTTCTACATCTATATCCTTATTAAGATGTCTTAAACTAGGCCTAATAATGCCTAGGATGAGATGAGAATGCAAAGATGCACTTTAAAAGCATTTTCAAATTTTTCAGAAAATAGGGGTCACGCTCGAGCGTATGTTACTCCGCTCGAGCGGACATGCAGACAAAGGTTTCCGCTCGAGCGTAGAATTACCCGCTCGAGCATTCAGCAAAACAGTCAAAAGTGTTGGATGGGTGAAAATCACGCTCGATTGGGCGCTCGACACCCGCTCGAGCATGAGACACAATGTCCCGCTCGAGTGTCAATTATTCCGCTCGAGCGAACTTCAAAACAGTGCAAAGTACTAGGAGCACGAATTTCACGCGCGAGCGCCAGTCACCCCGCTCGAGCGTGAGTTCAAAATCTGGAATTTCCAAATTTGAACTTCAAGCTCAAAACCAAGTTCAAACGCATCAAAACCAATCCTCTTGGGTTAATTTTTCCAGAAGACTCTTCAAAACTCATAGTTTAACATGATTCAAAGCTCAATTTGTAAAATCAAAGCCCAAGGGAAGATCAATTAAACACAATTTCAAACCATCTTTCAAGAACATAATCCAAGCATGACATGCATGAGTTTAGCTAGCTTCCAAGCTTCCAAAACATGCTCCAAGGAGCCAATTCTTTCCAAAACAAGATGAAATCATGGACTTAACATATTATGAGCATGCGTGTAACATTTTGCCATGAAAACAACTCAAAACTCAACAATCCAAACATGCATGCATGAATTAAGCTATAGTTCAACATGTTAGAACTAAATTATGACTTAGCTCCTCAATTAGACATGAACCATGCATGAATCAACTTAAAGACACAATCAAGAGGATGAAATTCATACCTAGGTTCCTTAATTACTAGTCTTGAGGTTCAATCTAGCAAGAACTCCTTTCAATTCCTCCAATTTCCAAGCAATTCTAGATGAAATCACCCAATCTCCCTATTCTCACCCTCTAGTCGGCAATAACTCACAAAAGGGCTGAAGAAAAGATATGCAATGTATATGACCAAGTCTCACAAGTGCCTAGCAAGTGGCCCTCTAGGATGGCAAATTGGTAATTAAGCCAACATACCAATCACATTTTAGATAAATATACCATAAAATCATATAAAATCTAATTCACACAGAACATCAATCAATTTCTGGTTTGGCCGCCGATAAGGCCTTCAATTCGCAATTTAAACACAAAGGCATGAACAGATAATCAAACAGTCAACAGATAGACATACAATTAAACAGATATACTTAATCAATTCAGTTCCAGATTTCAGTCAGTCAGTTCAGTATTTCAATCAGTTCGATTACCAATCATAATCAGCCTCAATTTAGCAGTAATCAGTGGTTAATCGGTAAACAGTGACGAGGGTTGTTACAGTAGTTCCGTAAAATGGCAAGAAATAGAAGTATTGGATTGTTGAATGTATTGAATTGTGAACCATTGAGTTGTAGTCTCATTTTGGTTGTTCGATAATAATGAATTTGGTTAATGAATTTACCCATAATGGATAAATGGAAATGAATTGAGATATTGGTTATCTATATTAATTGGTCTTGGAAAGAATACATATACGTCGATTAAGAACATCACACATTTATCTAATGTTCATATTTTAGTTAATTCTCATATTTGGTTTAGCATATCTCTGCTGGGCTGTAGCTCACTCCACTTAGGATACCATTTTCAGGTGCAGGTGATATGCCACCTCCAAGGACATAGCTTGGGAGGTTGAGAGGTTGAAGGCTCCACTTTGTATATTTTATTTGGTGTGTAATGTAAAATTCCAAGCCGAGGGCTTTATATGTAAAAGAGTTAGAACTCTTCTTTTGTTGTAACCAAGTGATAACTTGGAAAGCTGTAAGCCCGTAGGGCATTATTTACTTGTTATCAATTATAAACATTTATGAACATGTAATGTACACAGTACTTTTTGTAAAGAAGACTTTGATGAATGAAGATATAATATTTCTACTATGCTTATAGACTTTATGAATGACTGATTTGTATAATATTTTGAGGGCGTTACACGACGAGTTCTACACATTAAACAGTTCAGATTATCAAAACGGGACTTGTGATGGACCCCCACGGGCCGAACAACACCGTCTTGTTTGCTTCTCCGCCTGTTTCCTTTGTATAAAATGTGGTGCAGCTAAAGTACAACTCAACTCACGTGACATGTGAGTTGTACTCTTTTTTTTGTCAAATTAATTTTTTTATATTTTTTTGGGTGAATAGTGATAATTTTTTAATTTTATGGCTTTTGGACTTTTTTGAGGTATGCCAAACCAGCCCTAAATCTTATCAATAAGATTAGAGGTGGGCGCAGGTCGGTCGCAACCACAAAATTTTTAATTTGTCATCCGTCCGTCAGATTGGTGGATTGGAGAAAATCAATCCGTATCCGTCTGCCAATCTTGCGGATGTAGATTGAGCGGATTGGTGGATCGATGCGAATCAGTTTGATGATTTAAAATTTTATAAATTTTTAATATAATTCAACTTGTGCACTTCCAACAAAAAAAATATTACAGTCAATAACTAAAAAAAATATTATAATCACTGTATGCCTCATTCAAAGAAAAAAGTTTTGAAACTTTAAAATATTACAATCACTGCATGCTCCATCCACATATTACAATCACAGCATGCCTCATCCACATAAAGTATTACAATATGTGGTTTTTAAAATATAAAAATAATTCAAACCACAAAAACCATGAACAAAACAGTAGTAGAGATTGTATGCCTATGTATTGTTACATCTATATCTGTTTTTAAAAACAAAAAGTAACCAGCATATATCATCTTTTTTATTTAGAGTTAGATTTAAAAATAAAAAAATATATTTAAGTTGAAAACTCTTTTTCAACAGAATATTTAAACTCTTTTTCAATTGAAAATACAAACATAATATTTAAACAAATTGAAACACAAAGTCTTACAAATTAGTAGGGGTGCTCGCGATTTGGCGGTTCGGTTGTGGCCAAATGAACCTCAAATCCGTCATCCGTCCAAAATTAGGTGGATTGAAAAAAATCAATCCACAACCGTCCACTCGTCATCATGCATCCGCCCAAAATGCAGCGGATCAGTTTGATTCGATCGATTCAGGCGGATTCATATATCCGCTGCTCACCCCTAACTAACATAATAAACTTTTACATATTTTGATACATGTTTATTCATTTTTTTAATCTTAAAGAAATAGAAAAGTCATGTTTAATTTGTTACCATAGTTAAATCATAACGTTATTTTCAAATTTCTCTATAAAAAAATAAAAATAAAAAAGAAACAAAGTGGTGTTAGATTGTGGTGCACATGAGTGGAGGTTGAAGTTAATATTAAATTTAAAATTAACTCAATTGATTTTAAAATTTACAATCCATAACCAAATCAATCAAACCCAAGCCATCAACTCATTTGGGTTCTTTGGTAGGGATTATCAAAGCAGCTTATAGCTTGTATGGGAGTTAGTGACAAATTATTTTGGCGTAATTTTCGTTTATAGTTTATTAGGTATAAATAACTTAAATAAATTAAAAAATAATAATTTTTCCGAAGTTAGATGAAGAGTATTTTTAACGTTTGCTTTTTGAATATCAACTTTTATCTTAAAATAATTTTTACCAAATACCCTCATTGTAACTTGGGTTGAATCGAGTTAGAAGTATGACTCACTTGGAATGAGCTAAAAGATTAAAATAATCAATAAGACAAATGTGACATTCTACTCATCAATCAATCATTTCTTCTCTCACAACTATCTAAAAAAAAGAAAAAAAAAAATTTACAAATTGTTCCAAACACAACTTTTTTCATCTCATAAAATAGTTAAAAAGCAAACTAAAATAGCCAATATCCCAAACAATGGTTAAGTGAATCAATCAATAATAAATAATTAATTAATAATTAAACATAACACAAGTAAAAAATAAAATATTATTCAGATCTTAGGACTTGTTTGGTTTATTTTTCAAATCAATTTTTGAGAGTTCAAAACTTAAAATTTGTTTGGTTTACAATTTTCTCAAAATTGTTTTCAATAACTTTTTCTATCTTCTGTCTCATTCTTTCATATTTTACACATCAATCAATAACTTTTTCTTTCTTCTCTCTTATTTTCTCACATCTTACACATTAAGCAATCATTTTTTTCTCACACCCATTAATTTAACTACAAAAAAAATTACGAACCATCTCAAACTACAAAATTACAAAACTATTTTTAAAATATACAGCCAAACAAATTTTTAAATTTTAAAAACTGTTTCAAAAAAAACTTAGGCTCCATTTGGTTTTGTTTTAAAATTCATTTTGGAAGTAAACTTTTGAAAATTTAAAACTTATTTGGTTATGAGTTTTGAAATTAATTTTTGAGTTGTACATTTTGAAATTAGGTTTTAGAAATTTACAAATTGAAAACTTGTTTGGCTAGGAGTTTTCAAAACTAGTTTTTAATTAGAGTTTTTTTTTATCTTGTATTTTTTTTTTATCTTGTAGTCAAAACTTTTTACAATATTATAGTCAATTTTGTTTACTTCTTTTACATACGTAGTCAAAACTTTTTACAATACTATAATCAATTTTATTTTAACTCTTTATCTTTATATATATATATATATTATTTTATTTACTTCTTTTACCTACGTAATCTAAATATGCTTTGTAAATAGATTTAATATATTCTATAGGGTAGAGTTTCATATGTATTTATTAGTGTCGATCAAAAAATATGCGTATATTTGTAAGAACGTTTTTAAAATTGTAAAACTGCTTTTCTGATTTATGTACACTTAATCTACATACATTTAAAATGCTTCATATTTATTACATTTATTTTTCATTTCTTCACATTTTGTTTACTGTTTACGTATATTTTTTGGATCGCCCATATATATCTAAAACATAACAAATTATTTGGCCAATACTAAGAAAAAAAATTCAAAATCATTTTTAGTTCTACTACACATCAATTAATTATTTTTTCCTCTATTTTCTCTCTCTTTCTGTTAGCACCATAAATCTGTAATTTTTATTATTATTTATTATTTATATAATTGCAAGACATGTGGCATCCTCCTACTCATTTGGAGGTTATGAGAAGTTATGAAGACATGGAGGGTTATGTGGCATTATGGGAATGAGGATGGAAGAGTGGGTAGTTTTAGGTGGTTATTAGGTAGTTATTGCTGGAAGTTTTTTCCTACTAATATTTGTCTATAAATAGTCATTCATGGCTACATTGTAAAGGATCTCAGAATTCAAATCAAAGACAATTGATTTCAATATTTCTTGTAATTTTCCTTATCTTAGGAGTAGTTTAACATAGATTTATATTTCGAAATATTTATTTTCAGCATTTCATTTTCAAAGCATTTTATGCACTTCCTTTTTGAAGCATAGGAGTAGAGGTAAGTAATTTTTACTATTGATTGTTCACTCAATCATCTTTCTTTGTCTCCTTCTTTCTTCTTTTAATTTTTCTTTTCTCTACACTTGGCAATTTTGAAGTCCTCTTTATTGAGGCAAAAGAACCGTCAACGCAATCGCTTGATAATTAGCTTGAATTTAATTTATAAGGATTTTTTAATCCTTACTGGCACGCTCGCATTTATAATATTCTTCTTCATAGGAAAAATAAGCCAACAATTTTTGGCACGCCCAGTGGGACATCAAGTGTAATAAATGAAAAATGAATTGGATTTGTCCATTTCAAATAGCCTAGATGAAATTTATTGGCGTAAACAAGAAATTTTGGATCATCAAGAAGAGATCCATTTTCTTGATGAAATAAATTTTCATCTCTTACAATATTATTTGGTGGAAGAAAAAAGACACCATTTAATTGGAGAAATTCATCAACTTGATATGGAAATTCGCCAATGGAATGATGAGTTATCAACTCTCACTACCAAGTCTTTAACTAAGGCCTTAATGCCCGGAATTGGTGAATTTTTTCAAAATTTTTCCATGGTTAAAAATAGCAAAAGCAAAGAGTTGATTTCATCAATGGCTCGGGGGTTCAAGAGTTCGTTTTTAAAGAGCTAAATTATGAAATTAACATAACGAAAGAGCATGTTCTTGAGTCAAATTTGGCTAAGAATGATGTTCCATGCATGGCTCAGGGGGTCTCAAAACCAATTTTTAGAGAGTCAAGTCATGAAAATAACATATCTATGGGTGATTTTCATAAGCCATTAATGGCTAACATGGAAAAACAACCCACTTTGCCAAATAATTATGAAAATCTATTCGGCAAAAGTCATGTTTTTAAAACAAACATGGTCAAAAATAATGAACAAGCCACTGTTCATGAATTCAAAATTTTTGACATTTTTCAAAATGTCAAAAAGTATGAATTTTCATAGTCACACTATACCATGACTTTTGTTGTTCGAAAATTCATTTGAGCCAAAAATGTGGTTATTAGTTGATCCATAAAACCATCACCATTTGATTTTGTGGTTACCTTCGAAGCATGTCTCAAGACACTTCGAAGTAGATTATTCATTGAAATATCATTTTATAGCCATTAATGGCTAGTTAAAATGCCAAACTAATTTTATCATAATCCAACTCTTTGGATTTAGTTCGAAGAGATGTCATGAGCACTTTTGAAAGACGACTTTAATCCTTTAGTAATATATGTGACTTTCGAAGGGTGGTTTTGTCATCAATAAACACCTTCGAAATGTAACATGAGACAAGAAAACTTTCGAAATGTGTACCTCCCTTCAAATATATATAAAATGGCAATTAATTAATTATCGAATAATGCCTATTTTTGGCATGATAATTAGTGGCTTTATTGATAACTATTTTTATAGCCATTTGTTACATGAAAATGTAACTAGTATTCTATAAAAGTTGGTTCAAAGAACAACGGTTTTGGTGTCTTCGGAGAATTAATAATTGGTTTAAAGCATAAAATTAATATTTTCATTAATTATGTGTGAACCAAAACATACAAAATTTGAATAACCACAATGTTGGCCAAAAGTTGCTTTGAAAGCCCTTTTGCCATAATTTTGTAAGCTTCGAAGCACTCCATCTTGCATCAACAATAGCTTTGAAGAAAAAATAGTGGTAGTTGTGAACCTTCGAAGCTTTGCCGAGTATTTTCAAGGATATAATTCGTCCTTTGTTGGCATTTTCGACCTTCGAATGATAATTTTAGTCCTCTATACCACCTTCGAAGCTGGTTATTTAGCATGTATAACAGTTTGCTAAGGTGAATCATTGGCTTTGTCTTGAAAATATGTGGTTATCCTTCGAAACGTTTTTGAAATAATATCCCTTCAATGCATATATATATAATTCGCAACATCTAGTCATAATTTCATGCTCATTCGAAGCAGTTTATTGGTGCTATTATATCATTCGAAGCACTTTGTTGATATTATTCAAAGCACTTTATTGTTTAGATTAGTCATGTGCTTGGTTCGGCCCTTCAAAAAATTCAAATAAATATCATTTTTAAGGGCCGCAGGGGGTAATGTTAGCACCATAAATCTGTAATTTTTATTATTATTTATTATTTATATAATTGCAAGACATGTGGCATCCTCCTACTCATTTGGAGGTTATGAGAAGTTATGAAGACATGGAGGGTTATGTGGCATTATGAGAATGAAGATGGAAGAGTGGGTAGTTTTAGGTGGTTATTGGATAGTTATTGCTGGAAGTTTTTTTCTACAAATATTTGTCTATAAATAGCCATTCATGGCTACATTGTAAAGGATCCCAGAATTCAAATCAAAGACAATTGATTTCAATATTTCTTGTCATTTTTCTTATCTTAAGAGTAGTTTAACATAGATTTATATTTTGAAACATTTATTTTCAGCATTTCATTTTCTAAGCATTTTATGTACTTCCTTTTCGAAGCATAGGAGTAGAGGTAAGTAATTTTTACTATTGATTATTCACTCAATCATCTTTCTTTGTCTCCTTCTTTCTTCTTTTAATTTTTCTTTTCTCTACACTTGGCAATTTTGAAGCCCTCTTTATTGAGGCAAAGAACCGTCAACGCAATCGCTTGATAATTGGCTTGAATTTAATCTGTAAGGATTTTTTAATCTTTACTGGCACGCTCGCATTTATAATATTCTCCTTCGTAGGAAAAATAAGCCAACACTTTCTCAATCATTTTTTTTCTTACACTTTTCTATTCAACTACAAAAAATATTAAGGTAACATTTGGTTTACTTTTCAAAACTTAACCCTGTTTTTAAATCATAATTTAAATAAAACATATTAACCAAACATGTTTTTAAAATACAATTCAAAATTACTTTCAACACCCTTCTCTTCTCTCTCCCTCTCTCTCTTTTATTGCTATTAATCAATCAATCAATCAATTTTTCTTTCTCATGTGTCATCTCTCCTCTCACATTCTCTCACATTCTATACATCAATCAATAAAAAAAAAAAATTAAAAATCATTCTAAAACTATTTTCAAAACTCATAATCAAATAAATTTCATTTTTTTAAATCATGATTCAATAACTCAAAGCACAATTTCACACTCAAATCATAATTCTAAAACTAAATCAAACATATCATAAAATCATCACAATTCTAAAACTCCAAAATTATTTTCAAAATATACAATCAATCAAATTTTAAAATTTTTTAAGCTCTTTTCAAAAAATTATTTTTAAAATAATATTTCAAAGTACAAATTATATTTTAAGAAGATGATTAACTTTTAATTTATTCTAAAATCATATATTATCTCTCACATTTTTTAAATTAATTTCAAAACTAAATCAAAGCAAATTAAGGCCAAGTTTGGGAAGTCCCAAATAATCTATCTTTTTATCTTTTTTTCATCACATCATTTCTCTACTTTTCTGCACATCTTTTCGCAAAAAGATAAAAAATACACTTATTTAAGTCATACTAAACAACTCATCTTTTCGTAAAAAAATAAAAAATACACTTATTTAAGTCATCTCAAATAACCCTTAAATCAAACGTAGCCTTAGTCATTTAAAAACTTAAAAAAATTCCAATGTACTAAAAATGGGACCCAGGTCCGAGCTGGGCCCGAACTTCTTGGTGTTGCATTGGGGCAACGTATAAGAAATCCTTGCCGTTAATAGAACGCCTTTTATGAAGTATTTAGGGTATCTCTAATTGTTGTTGTTATAATAATAATAATAATAATATTATTATTATTATGATTTTTTTTTAAGTGTGCAATTTACAATTTATATTTATGTCTTTTTGTTTATTGTCCTGTTTTATGTTTACACCTTTCACTTACACCTTTTGTGTTGGTTACATATGGTGTGCAACCTTAAAGGGTTGCACACCATAACAGTACCCTTATTATTATTATAATTTGATAATAAATAGTATTATTTTATTAAATTATATTGTTTCAATAATTATTTGTTATTTTAGTAAATTTTAACTGACTTTCCCTTTAAATTTATAGGTGTTGTTTGGATATATGTTTTTTGTGATTTTATTTTTGTTTATTTTGTCTTTTGTGACCTTTTTTAAATTGTTTGTAAAAAAAATTATATTTATATTATTCCTGACTAAACAAATAAAAAATTGAAAATTTAGAAAAAAAAATTAAATATAATTCACCTCATCCAAAAACATATCACTACATATTTAATAAATTATACATTGTAAAAATAATATTACATTCTGTTGTAGAAAAAATTGAAAAATAAAAAAATTAAAAAAAATTTCATTACAAAATAAAAAAATGACATTGTAAATAAAGACTAAATAAATGACATTGCAAAATTTAAAAATACATTATCCTGTAATTATTCATCAAGAAGCAGGAGGAAATAGTAATTTGGGTTGCTGATATTTGAAGACCGCTTTGTGAAAATCTCATTTTTTCGTATTGTGTAATACGCTTTCATTTGAGGGTCCAAATGAGAAATGTTCGTAGTCATTGCCATATGTTCTTCATTTTTCATCTTATGTTCTTGTTTTCTGATCTCAAAGTCATGTTTTTTCATCTCAAGTTCTTTTCAGCTCCTGCAGGGCTTGAATCCTTTTTTCTTTTCCTTCTCAGCAAGGTATTGGTTAAATGTGTCCAATTATATGCTCATTTTTTAGACTTCAGCTTGAACGACTTGATTTCTCCAAAATAATTCTTTTGCAGCTTTCCTATTCATATGCCTTTTACCTTTTGCAGAGACACTGCCCTCACCAACAGTTGGATTGTTAGCAACACTTGGACTAGTGTCATCTTCAAGAGAAATGCAGTTATCTATAGGGGAATCGGGGCCTGAACTAGGGAAAAACAGTGTATGTATCCTTGATTTCACCGCGTTCGTAAGAGTTACATCTTGTCACTTGATATTGTTTTGCAAAATTGGCCAATAATGTTCAAAAGCAAAATATTTGTTTTCATCTTGATGGTATAACAGTTTTGCTTGAACTATCTATATCAATAAAATATTAAATTAATTAATTAGTTAATTTTTATATAAGACAAAATAAAAAAACTAACATAATAAATGAAAATGAAATCTTACTATATCAACTTGTGACGCCCCACTTAGATGTAGATTTTTGACTTGCGCTAGACACCCACGAAATACGTTGCAACATTTCATAATTACACCCTATCGAGATGAGATAGACACTTGTGTTCTTGAGTGATCATTCTGCAACGAGCAATAATTTTCAAAAATTCTTTCCAAAAAATGAGCATGCAATTTCGAATTTTCAACAATTGGGTCTTCAGTAATGTGACACCAAGCTCTACAAATTGCCACATCTTCTTGAGTATTAAATGATTTTCCTCTCTTTGTTTTTGATGAACCTTCCATAGTGATTGGCCGAAAAAACTAAAAACAAAATATTTTTGAAAGTTTGTTGTCAAATGCAATTGAGATAAAAAGAGGAGAAAAGAAATATAAAATTTGAAATATGTGCTGTGAAATGAAATTGAGATTGAGGTTTCTATTTATAGAAATGCAAAATATGACCATTTGGGAAAAAATATGACCTTTAATTTATAACTAGTTTTTTTTTTAGGCAAAAAGAGCACAACGACTTTTTTGCCTTCCCAAGATAGATCACCACTGTCCATGCAAATGATTTCCAACGGTTGAGATGAATATCCAGAATCATCCAACCATTTTCCTTTCCTTCTCAGTCTCCCTCTTACTCTTACTATGTCTCTATATGTCTTCTCTCTCTTCGCTCGGCTATCCAACCCTTTTCCTCTCCCTCACTCTCATTCCTCTCTATCTCTCTCTCTTTTTCTCTCACTTTCACTCTCACTCTCACTCTCACTCTCACTTCTACAATGGAAGAGACGATCACCCTCACTATCCCTTTTGGTCTTTGTTCTACCTCTCCCTCGCTGTCACTGTATCTCTTTTCGATCGATGACGATACAAGATCAAAGAGACAATCGGGGACCATCTACCTTTTACCCCTCTCTCCCTCTCACTTCTTTCTCTCTCTCTTAGTCTTAGAATGGAAGAGACAATCACCAGATCTACCTCTCTCTCACTGTCACTTTATCTCTCATCTTTCTGTATTCGATCGGTAACGGTATATGCTCAAAAAGACGATCGGCGACCGTCTACCCCCCACCCCCCTCTCTGTCTCTCTCAGTCTTAGAATGGAAGACACAATCACCAGATCTACCTCTTCTTCACTATCACTCTATCTCTCATCTTTATGCCTTCGATCGGCGACGGTACAAGATTGAAGAGACGATCAGCAACCAGATCTACTTTGAACTACCAAAACTAGGTATTTCTTATTTTTAGTTTTGTTCATTATTTTCAATTTTGTTCATATTTTCAGTTATAAAATTGCTTGTTGAGCTCATTATGAAATCGTTGAATTTTTTTAGTTGAATCAGTTTGAATTTGTTGAATTTGTTTGAATTCGACCAAATTAAAAAAAGATTTGTTGTATTTGTTTGAATTTGCTGATTTCGAGTAAATTAAAAAAAATTATTTAAAATTTTTTTTGGTGAATTATGAAACATAAAAATGGCGAAACAGTTGCTAGGAGGGAGAAAGGGAGGGAAGTAAGGAGGGAAACAGTTGGTTTTAGTTGATTTGGCACAAATGGCAGCTGCCAAAGCATGTGTCAAATTTGACACAAGTTTTGGCATTTCTCAAATTTGGCAACTGCTATATTTTGCCATTGGAGCATCAAAATTCAACACAGCTGCTATATTATAGCAATGTCATCTCCAATGACAAACCATTGAAGATGCTCTTATGAAAATTCTAGAAACAAACTCACGCAACTCCCAATTTATTTTGAAGAATATTAGAGGTACTAAAAATTTTATTAAAATCTTTATTAATATCTTATATAGGTGCCTTTTAGGTCTTATACCTCTGTGAGACATTTAAGAGTATTTTGAAAATATAATTAAAAGTTGATTTTTTAACTTTTTAATTTTTTTATTATTTTATGTGAAAAATAATGTGACTCAAAATGAATTAAAAATTAATTTTTAACTTTTAATCTAAGTTCCTAAGGCTGTGATTGTTTGGGCAGAGCTGTACTTGGGATTGGACTAATAGTCCAATAAAATTATTAATCTGATGTTTGGTTAAAAAATTTAAGTACTGACTAACAATTCATCCGGATATGATATCCCACATATGATGAACTATTCAATCTCACATAAGGGGTGAGATATAAATTGGGAGACTAAGTTAAAGTCTGAACTAACTTATTAAATGACCATAATAAAGGTATTATGGTCAATATATTGGATGTCTTATATCCTGTCATATCATATCCATTCCAATCCACTTAAACAAATATCCGATTGAATAATATCTTGTTAATACTTCTATATAATCCTAATTCAATCCAAACATAGTATATGATATACAATTCAAAGGGATTTGTAATCCTAAGACTATTAGTCATGAAAATGCTAATACATCCTAATCCAGTTCGCCCAAACAAACATGATCTAAAAGAACACTTAATAAAAATTTTGGTAAAACTTTTACGATCTTATTTTTGATTTATTTTTAGAGCATCCTCATTAAGCTCTTTAAAATCGTCTTTTAGCTAAAAACTTAAAAAAATTAACTTCACCAAGCTCGCTCGCAGCTCGTCAAAATTTACGATGGCTACAGTAATTCGTTACAACAAGCGAGACACTATTCATCGCTATTTGTGTTATCGGAAGTCTGTCCGGAAGTCTAGCACGATGTCCGGTCGAACCGGCTGGTCAACCGCTCAATGGCAAATTTTTTTTGGTTATTTTTTTTAAGAATTATTTGGTTGGTAACTTATCAATTTAATAAAAAAATAAAGACTAACAACACACAATAAGAAAAATAATATTTAATAAAAATATGTTAAAATAAAAAATTTGATGTAGTAAGGGGTGGTTTGGCATAACCTATTTTAGTCTATTTTTTTATCTTTTTTGAATCACATCAATTAATATTTCTTCTTTACATTTTTATATATCTTTTTATAAAAAATCAAAAAATAAACATTCCAAATCACTTCTAAATATTAAAAGATGACTAGTTAAAATAATGATATAATTTTAGTTTAACTAAAAATTTGAAGAGTTGGTGCGGATGCTATTACTCTTTCTCTCTCTCTCTCTGTCTCTCTCTCTCTCTCTCTATATTCTCCGTCTAATCCCCCAAATTCAATCATTCCCTTAATCCTCCCCCCCTCTCCCCATCAGGTATCTCTCTCTCTCTCTCTCTCTCTGTATGTATATATAGATTTGTATGCATAATTGTATTACGAATTCTAGGGTTTTTGTTTTTGTTGGGAGAATCAGATCCTGAATCTCGTTTGTTGAGTTTTGCTTCTGTTAGGGTTTGTATTAGTGATCAGATTGAGCAATTAGGTCTTTGGAAGGTGGTTTTTGATTTCGTTAGCTCACGATCTCTGCTAATTGTGTGTAGGCAATTTCTGTGAGGGTAGGTCACGCCTCTGATCTGATTGGAGGTGTTAGGTTTGTTGTTTGTATTTATGGCATCGAAACGCATCCTGAAGGAGCTCAAGGATTTGCAGAAGGACCCTCCCACATCATGCAGCGCCGGTGTGTTCTTCTTCTTCTTCTCCGCACTTACTTCAATCTTCTTTTTCTAACTCACACTCTGTTTGATTAGTAAGGAAGCTTATTAGTCTGTGTATTGAATTGAGCTCTTTATCTTATTTTCACAGGTCCTGTAGCCGAAGACATGTTCCATTGGCAAGCAACAATTATGGGACCTACTGAAAGCCCGTATGCTGGAGGCGTATTTCTGGTTTCTATTCATTTTCCTCCTGATTATCCTTTTAAGCCCCCTAAGGTAGTTTTTTCTTATACTACTAGATTTGTTATTATGCAACTAATAGTTAATGACTTGATATGTTTAAAATTTTATGTTTTCTACGCAATGCTCTCATCTCTTGTCTATTTATTATAATCTTGGTATTGCAAATGAAGATATCCTATACCATTACTATCGGTTTAGAAGCAAGGGATTAATGGCTAATGTGTTGTGTTGGTGATGATACCTAGCCTTCAAAAGTATTGTATAATAAAGACTCCTGTTTGTTTTGAGACAAAAGTGTTATTGTTAAGGGAAGAAGTTGGTTTTGGGGGTAAAAAGAATTTGATTTTATTCCTAAAAGGGGCATATAGAAATTGAAATTAAAAAAAAGAACAAAAAATAAAACCTTAGAAGAAGGAAATAAATAGAGGTTGTTTAAATTTTGTTATGTGTTCTTTTGACTTCAGGAAAGTTTAGTTTTTGTTTCCCATGATTTCAGATGAAAGGATATGAATTTTCCCAATTCTATAAACTGCCAATGTATTCAAAGTGTGCACATGCAACTTGCCATATGTATTGTTTGTATCCCAGTGTATTGAATGATGCGTCCATATGCCATACGTTCCGCTTTGCATGGAATACATATGGTACCATGGATCATACAATGCTAATGACTATGGTTGTGTCCATCAATAGAAGGCTATGTTGATCTTGTTGTGTATGATACTCTTGAGATATGAGAGGCTGACTAGGTTGATGTTGCAGGTGGCATTTAGGACCAAAGTTTTCCACCCGAACATTAATAGCAATGGAAGCATTTGCCTTGATATTCTGAAGGAACAATGGAGTCCAGCATTAACCATATCTAAGGTTTGATCTATTTTCTATCCCTTATTTTGAATCAATCTTCACAACTGTTTTGCATTCCTCTGTTCCATGAATGACAAAAACTTTGTCATGCAGCGTGTGATTGTAAAATACAGGTTGAAATAGCTGCTTACCTGGAATAGAAGTTGTAATACTATCATGGGACTTGTGTGAACACAACACTTGGATTTGTTTACTCTACTACCATGTTATTGACACGAGTAGTTATAAAGAATTAGATGCAACATGCTAACTATTTGGTTGGTTTAAAGATGCTTATGGTCTTTTATTCTTGTAGCATTCTTCTAACAATCTTTGTTTTATTCATTGTTTTCTTCTCTCGTTTTTGGGCTGGGGGGTAGGGTGTTAACTTTCCCAAGGTTTCTTCAGTTCAGGTCCTTCAAGGAATTGAGGACTCAGTATGGGATATGGGATGATGTTTTACAGTTTTAGTGAAATTTGGAAGTCTAAATATCAAGGGAAGAAAGCACTGGAAATAAATAATGACAAATTGAAAAGAAAAGAAATGGAATAAACCAAACCAAATTAATGCTTTGTTGTCCCATTCATTTGGGGTCGGCTGCTTTAATTTTTTTTGCCACCATGTCTACTAGTGCTAGTCATCATTTGGGGGGTTATCTATAAATTTACAGTGTTTCATGTTATTCTTTTATCATTGGACATGTGTCCGATGAGTGTTGAAAAATGTTTGACGAGTGTCATGTCGTATCGACACAACATGCCACCTTTATAGAATGTCTGCTTTTTAGCTTAGATGTCTACAACATTTTATACATTATTGGTGAAAGAAAAATAAAATAAAACAATAGCATTGTGTGCGAGAATTATCAAGTATAGAGGGATGCACAATCAATTAGATTATGAGGAAAACTTTACATAAATTCAGTTGTGTAAGAATAAATATAATCTTCAACTCTTTCTTCCTAGTTACTCCCACGCCAACTGTTGCTATTAATTGGTGAAACTTGGGAATTATCTACATGCCACAATATTTTCTATTAATTAGTGAAACTCACGTCCACCGTGTTTTGTGTCCCATGTTTGACACCACTACAACACCTGTTTTGTAGTGTCTATGATTCATGGATACCGACTGGTTTGAGACTTGTGGCACATTGTTTAGAGATTCAATAGGCTGTCACTTTTAATTCTAATCTAATTACAAAGCTTTTCATACCCCACAACCTTTGTCATTCTTTGGCCTTTAGGACATTACATAAGAATATTTCCTTGCACTAAACCCACCACAAACATAACCATAGGCTGCCTTAGGTTAAGTTTTTTCAAGTCGTGCTGCATCAAATTTGTATCAAATCAATTTAGGCTGAAAGAAGTTACAAGCTATACCACAGAACAACTCAATAAAACCCAAGATTAAGTTGCATACAGTTGGATTTGTTGCAGGTTGGTAGGATGAAAGAATTGTTGGCTTTTTGTATTAAAGAAGGTAGTAGAAGGAAGGTTTAATGGTTCTGCTCAAATGGAGATTGAAATAATCTTTAGTTTCCAAAGGGGATAGCTTAACTGGTGTGGGGGATGAAATCACAAACAAGAACATCATTGGGCCTAACCCATCTTAGGAAGCACAAATTGCCCAATCCAACCAAGAAGCCCACCAAATACACAATTAGGGCAACGCATTAATCATTATAAAAAGAGGAAACACTCCTAGAAGGGAGGTATGCCTCAAATGCTCTATACACTAAGTGCTCTTTCCTCTCTGTTAGCTCCTTTCTAACTTAACCATTGAAGGGCTTTCCGATTGGCAATTGTCGGTTGGGTAGCATTAGTGGTGTTAATGGTAGCCCTTGGCCCCATAGATTTGCAAAATAAACACTGTTAATGGCTTAATAGCAGGAAACTTCTACTTGAGTGTTGTTTCTTACTCAAAAACCTTCCAAGTGAGAAACTTTCTCACGTCAAGGAAGAAACTTACTCCCAACTAAAGTAGAATCTCTCAAACATTCGAATCTCACATAAACAAAAGAAAATCAATCCAAACTTATTCTAATAGTTTCTATTTACATAATATTTATTTATACTTAATAAATAAAGACAATCTGTAGTTGACCTTAGTTTATAATATTTATTCATATTTAACACACATGTTACATCTAAGCCAAAAAAAAAATAATTGTTAGAACATATTTATATATTTAATATATAAAATATATGCACACTCCAAACATTAGAAACTTCTATATGCATTTGCCAGTCAAATTTTTTTATCAATATTAGTATGTTTAAATATCTTTAAACAAAATTTAACCATTAGTATGTTTAATGTTTACTAAAAATAATTAAAATATTAAAGATATGTTTAATATTGCTATTACTTAGTAAACAATTGAAAAAGGGTAAAATAGTCTTTTGTTCATTTATCCTATCCAGTCCGTCCAACCAAACGTTGGATTCACTGAAAATAGTCCTATCCAGACATTTAATCCCATGAAAAAACAAATACAGGATACATATTCAATCCGACCAAATAGTTCGGGGGATTCACAGTCCCAGGACTCAAGTCCGATGGATTCTAATCCCCCATTTTCCAGTCCGTCCAATCAAAAAAGTGTTCTTTCCTCTCTGTTAGCTCCTTTCTAACTTAACAATTGAAGGGCTTTCCGATTGGCAATTGTCGGTTGGGTAGCATTAGTGGTGTTAATGGTAGCCCTTGGCCCCATAGATTTGCAAAATAAACACTGTTAATGGCTTAGTAGCAGGAAACTTCTATTTGAGTGTTGTTTCTTACTCAAAAACCTTCCAAGTGAGAAACTTTCTCACGTCAAGGGAGAAACTTACTCCCAACTAAAGTAGAATCTCTCAAACATTCGAATCTCACATAAACAAAAGAAAATCAATCCAAACTTATTCTAGTAGTTTGTATTTACATAATATTTATTTATACTTAATAAATAAAGACAATCTATAGTTGACCTTAGTTTATAATATTTATTCATATTTAACACACATGTTACATCTAAGCCAAAAAAAAATAATTGTTAGAACATATTTATATATTTAATATATAAAATATATACACACTCCAAACATTAGAAACTTCTATATTCATTTGCTCCCTTGCTCTTGTTCTTGCTCTTGCTCTCACTCCCATCCCTGTCTCTATTGCTGCTTTGTGCAACTAAGGTTAACACTAGTCGATCGACAATTGCCGGCCAATGAGCTCTCCGATGGTTAAGTTAGAAAGGATCTGACAGAGAATGAGGAAGAACACCAAGAGTGTTGTAGTGTGCAGATCATTTGAGGCATATCTCTTTTCTAGGAGTGGTCTCTTCTTTTATAATGGTTGATGCCTTGCCCTAATTATTTCTTTGGTGGGTTTCTTGGTTGGACTGGTCATTTATGCTTCTTTAGTTAGTTTAGGCCCAAGGATATTATTGTGTCATTTTCATCCCCCACAACTACTATTTTATGATGGGGAATAAATGACTAAAATGGCAAGTTTGGGGTTTAGGGTTTAGGGTTGGCCAGAGCTTTGATTAGACATGGTTTATGGCCTGAAATTAGGACTTATAATTGCTATGAATACTTGAGAACATGATTATGTTATATATATATACATGATCACTGGGTATTCTTATGAAGATAATAGAGAAGAAGAGATGAAGAAGGGAAGAAGAAAAAGAATTCACCCTCAAAAGGGCCAAGAAAGATCACGCATATGTGAACTCAAATTCATATTCAACTCTATCTTCTGAAACCATTACATAACAATTATGTATAGAAAAGTCAAAACTTGGTGGCCAAGTATTACTTTTGGACACTTCACCCACTGAACTATAATCACACAAGATTTATGTACCCATATTACAATTCATGGATCCAAACTCAACCCAACCCAACAAAACTAAAAATTACCTAAATACTCTTGGCTCCTAAAATAAAATAATTAAACAGAAATTAAAAAAGACCACAAGCATAACAAAGACCCTATATACTGCCCTTGGCACTTTCTTTTGGTCTAAAAAGTCTTATTGTATAATGTTGGGGCCCATGGTCTTTGTTCTAAGCTTCCAAAGTCTATGTGCCTTTGCTAATTAATTAGTATCTGTTGCATCAAACACCTGCGAAAACTCTCAAACAATTTTATATAATGGAATCTGTATAGACTCAACAAACTTCAAATTGTGGGAGTAACATTGTTCCAAATATCACAATGATTGGTGCAAGTTGTAAATTATTTTTACTAAAAAAAATTATAAGTAAATGATTGTGTTGCATGGATATTATGTTGCTTTGATGAAATTCCCAAGTTTCATTGTGAAAGTATTGACTACTAAATGTGTTACTTTTGTTGTTGTGTGTGAGAAAGTAGTGCTCATTGAGTGTAAGGCCAAGTTTGGGAAGACTAAATAAGTGTATTTTTTGACTTTTTATGAAATATGGGTTGGATTTGGGTTGGGTTTGAAGTGATGTGTTAGAGAGGTGATGTGACTTAAATAAGATGATGTGACTTAAATAGGATAGTGACTTTTTGACTTTTTGGATTTTTTAGAGGATGCCAAACTTGGCTTAAGTGAAGGCAACATAAAATTGTACCTGAATAGAGATCGGCATTTATTCAATCTCGGGCTTCACTCCAATCATTTCTTGAAATTATGAGTAACAACTTTGATTTCTTGAAGTTTAGAGAAATTATGTTCAAACTAAATCAACTCTTTTTTCTGGGTGGTCAGGTCCTGCTGTCCATCTGTTCCCTGTTGACAGACCCCAACCCCGACGATCCACTTGTGCCAGAAATAGCTCACATGTACAAGACTGACAGGGCCAAATACGAGGCCACCGCTCGCAGCTGGACGCAGAAGTATGCCATGGGATGATGGTAAGGACCCCCATGGCTTTTCTTCTGAAAGATTATATGCAACTGTGTTCTTGTCTGATATGATGTGCTTTGGGTGAAAGAATAAAAAGTGTTGGTAAGGAAACCTTGTTTACTCTTTAAACTTGAACTTGGCAAGGAAGTTGGGTTTGTTACTTTGTGAATATTAATTCTAAGACATTGGAAGAGGGGGGAAAGGAAACTGAAATGTAATGATGCTTTGGTTTTTTATGTATTTATTCAGTGAATGATCTCTGTTTGTTGCTTGATCTCTTGTGGTCTGCTTGGCTTAGGCCTGGCCTGAGCCCTATCTAGTGCTGGCGAGGCCATCACTGGCCCTGACACCCTTGGGTAGGGCCTGCATTGAGGTCTTTGAAGCTTGGACCAGAATGCCTCAAATGGGCATCGGAAAAACCTGGCTCCCAAGGCGATGGGCAGAATGCCAAATTGGCGCCGAATGCCCGGAATTGGCTCTGGCTCAGGATTTAACAGGAGCCCGGTGGGGTTGGGTGAGCTGGAACTGACTCATGAAATACTCGCAAGTATTTCTCATCCTCATAAATGTAGATCCCAATTTTGTGGTCACACTATCTTCTTGGGCTACTGTCCTTGTACAGTTTCCTGTGCTGATTTATGAAGATGGCAGTCGCAAAGTGGGCAATTAACAAAAGAAAATGTTAATAACCACTTATTGGTGATATTTAATGTTAAAATATGTATGATAGTTAACTTCTCTTTTCTTTTCTTTTTTTTTTGTTTTTTATAGGAATATGATTAGTTAATGCTAAAATATGTATGAAGTATATTTGTGTATAGAAGTATATGTTAAAACTATTATGTGAATGTGTTAAAATTTCAAATTTTTTTTATATTATTTAGTTCTGAATAAACTTTATTTATTTATTTATTTTAAATTGTTATTATAACAGTCATAAATATCAAAAGCAAACACATACATAATTAGGCGCTCCGAAGAGCGCGTCTGGCGGCAACATGTGGAGGCTTAAAAGATCGCCTGTTAACTTTACAAATAATATGTTGATAAAGCGGAAATTCCGAGCAGACTGATGTTGGAAAATTTGATCTCGATCTTGATAAGTAATGCCCATGTGTTGAGAACGCAGGAGGGAGGCCTTAGTGGCAGCGAATAATCCCAAAGTGTCTTTCGGTTTGGCCAAATGATTATCAAAATGGGCTTGATTTCTAGCCATCAACAGAGCCCAAAGGACAAGAATTAAGTTGATCAAGTAGCCTTTTGGTGGGGTTTTTTTTTAAGTTAAAACCTGATAATGAAAAAGTAAAAAGTAAAAACACTTCTACACAAGCTTTCAAGTAATTTTTTTTTTTTTTTTTTTTTTTTCAGTTTATTTAAGTTATTTCTGCCTAATAAGTTATAAGTTATAAGTAGAAGTTGTGCTAAACACTTTGGCTCAGATTTTTAAATCAAAATAAGTTATAATCACTCCTCAAAAGCTGTAACGAACAATCTCAATATCACTGTTGAAGCAATTGGTGAGCCATGCGTGTAACCTTGTGGAAACATCTGTAGGGAGTATGGATCTTTAGATGTGATCTATTCCAAACATACAGAGAGTGAGGACAAAGGAAGCAAAAATGTGCTAGAGATTCCTCTGCAATATTACACCTTGGACAGCTTGTAATAAAATCCATGCCACGTAACGTTGCTCGAACTGGGAGGATACTATTAAGGATTTTCCAAATAAAAAGGGACCATTTGGGAGGGATGTTAAGTTTCTAAAGTTGTTGCCAAGTTGCGGGTAAGAAGTACCTGAACATGACCTTCGACAAAATAGCAAAAGGAAATCATTTTGAAAATTAGATTCATAAATCAAAAAGCCAAATTTCTGTTTTATGTGAAGGGAATTGGGGTTGATGTCATGTTTGAATTTTAGATTTAACGAATAGATTTAGGGGAAATTTTATAATACATGTCAAAAAATAAAAAATAAAAAATATATAGTATACCATACCTCTCTAGTTACTGTCTTTGTAATATTTTATTATGATCCGTTACTATATTATGGTATTAGTTATGATTTATTTTGATTATTATTTTGGATGGTATTGACACTACTTGAATATTTTTTTGAAAAAATAGTTGTCTTTCATTTCGTCACTCGCTGTTTGTTCCTTTCTCTTTTAGTGCTTTATCATCGATGGATTCGGATGGGATTATCCGATTATCAAGAACAATATAAAGATATTCCTTGCGTTATCTGTATATCATACATCAAGATCAAGGGATTAGTCCTTTCTAATATTCACTAGGATATGAATTGACATGGATCTTTATATTCTTCTTCCTTTTTTTAATTTTTAATTTATTATTATTATTATTTTTTATAATTTTTATTTCTTTTTTATAATTTTTTTTTTATTTAAGATTTCTTGTGGTGTGTGGATTAAACCCCCTCCACGTGTTGAATTTGGGGTTGGCCCTTTTGTGGCTTTTTTGATTTTTCTAGAAATTAAAAAAGTACTAAAAATGTTAACATATTTGAGAAATTACTAAAAGAGTTATTTTTTTTGTAAGTAATAAGAAATAATTTAATAAATTTTTTTACTTATTTAGCCGCAACCAAACAAGAATCATAAAACATGTTGATTCATCATATTCATATAGGTCCATTAGGTACAGTTTATTATAGACTTTTTAAAGTTTTTATTATTATTTTAAAATTTAGAATAAGTTGAAAAATTAATTATAAAAATGATTGGGTGAAATGAAGAAATTTTTTTTTTTTTTTTTTTTTTTAAATAAAAAAACAACTTATAATATATGATGGACTAAATAAAGTCAAAGGTTGCTATGGTGGGATCAACTTCTCAACATGCAAGACAATTGAGAGAGTTTGGTTTTTTTTTTTTAAGTTCGAATTTGAATTTGAGGAAGTTTGAGGGGTTTGTGGGGCTGACTATGAGTTATATTTTAATAATTTGAATTATTCATTTTATATGTCTCTCAATACATATTATTCATGAAAAAAAATTAGATTGATTTGATAAAATAAAAAGTCCAATTTACTTTTTTGGAGATATTATTTTTGCTTTATCGTATTTATATGAAACATATGTTAGACTTTGCATTTTATTGAATGTCGCCTGGGCTCCAACCAAAATTCGGATTTAGTCGGGCTTGTTAGGCCCAGGCCCAAGTCCAGGGGATATTTGGGCCTTAGGTAGGCTTGAACATTTTTTTTCTATTTTTTTCATCAAAATTTTATTCTTTTTCATTGAAAAAGACACTGGGTCTTGGGTCTCGGATCGGGTTTTAAGTGGGTCTTGAGTGGGCCGATGGGCCAAGTTGGATTTCAAAATGATGACTCAGGACTAGGGTCCTGGGCTGGACTCGGGTCCAGGCCTAATGGGGCCAGACCCACCATGGGCCGCGGGCCAAATTTACACTCCTATATATTATGAGAGTCAACAAGATAAACGGTTTCAATTATCAAAACAGAAACATTGACGGTCCTACAACCTTCTAAAATTCCTTGGCAAAAGTTAAAATTTAAATTTGAAAGAAATTCAACTATTACTTAGCCTCCGTTTGGAAAGTGGGTTGACTTTTTGACTTTTTTATTTTTTTGGCTATTTTAACCTAGGGTTAAAAAGCCTGATTTTGGAAGGACTTTTTGACTTTTTTAACTTTTTGGTAATGTGTCTTACTGTTAAATTACCAAACTACCCTTCATGTTCAACTTTTACTTGTGAGGCAATGAAAGTGGTCCTCCACGTCACCCTCCGTAGAGGACCGAATTTGGATAATTTTTTTTATTTTTTTTATTTTGGGTTTGGATTTGGCCGATTTTGATGTTTTCTTTTTTTTTTTTAAAGAAATTTATGTTTTTGTCATTTTTATTTTTTTATACATTAATTAGTTCTTGTTATTTAATTTACGTTTTTTCCCTCATTTATTTTTATTGGTATACAATAACTTCTTTTATTTTTCAAAAATGAGTTTTCATGTGTTTTATTTATTTGTAAATTATGTGGCGAATGATAATTTAAGTTTTTATGTTTTTTTTTTTTTGAAATGTTTTTGAATGAGGCGTGTCTTTGGATGAGTTTTTTATTTGTTTTTCTTTTGTGTGATGTGACTTATTTTTGTGGTTCTTTTTTTTTCATTTACGCTTTACAATTTTTTTTTTATTTGTATACATTAATTTATTTTTTGTTTTCAAAAATGATTTTTCATGTGTTTTCATTATTTTAAAATTATGTGGCAACTGCTATTTTATGCTTTTAATTTTTTATTCTTTATTTTTTACTTTGTTTGGTTTTTTGGAAAAACGTTTTTTCATGTCATTTATTTAAAATGATGTCAAAAATCATATATTGCTGTGGCATATAATAAAAAATGATGTTTGTTTTTTCATGTATTTTTCTATTTTGATTTTTAAAATTAATTTTTTTTTCATTTTCTGTGAAAGACGTGATAAAAAGTGAGGTTTCATTTTATTGTCATGTGTACTTTAAATAATTTAATTTTAATTTTATTTTAATTTTAATTTAATTTTAAATATTTAAATAATGTAAATAATCTAAAAAATTTAATAAGCAAAAATTAAAATAAAATTAAAATTCTACTCTTTATTCAATTTTCTAATACTTGTCTTGATCATCAAAGTGATTGAAACTCCATGCTACTTTCAGAACTCTACACTGAAATCATAACCAAATACATAACAAAAAAATTAAAATATTTAAAACTATTTTTATAAAATAGAGTTTGAATTTATTTTTATAAAATAGAGTTTGAATTTATTTTTACAAAATATTTTAACAAAAAACAAAAGAAAAAAATTAATTTTTTTCTTTTCAACTTTCTTTGTTTTTTCTGGGAGAAGGTGTTTTTTGGGAAAATGTTTTTTTTTTTTTTTTTACTTTTTTGTGGGGGCTGACGCATGTCCCTCTTTCATGGGGGTAGTTTCGTAAATCTACTTTGGCATTGGTTGTTGTTCAGACCATTTTCAGTTTTTGTCCGCATGTGGCTAGAAAAGTCCCTTTTGTCCACATGTGACTAATTTAGCCTGAGATCTCCTTCCCAAACAGGCTCTTAGAGTAATGTTAGGATGATTAGATTTGAACACTGAACATATTAAATCAAGGGAAAATAACAATTTAGGGTAGAAGATATTAAAAAAAAAAAGAGAGAAAAGAAAGAAAGAAAGAAAGAAGGATAAAACATGGGCGTGTAACTTCTTGTGTGATTGGGTGCAACTTGGGAGTACAATTTTGAGTTGCAACCGTCATGTCCATATAATTCTTTGTTTATTTATTTATGTATTTCACTAGAATGTAATTCTCCATTCAAAGGTGAGTCATCACAGTACATTAGAAAAGAGTAGAGTTATGTCATTGAGTGCAGTTGGAACGGATAGAACTAGAATTTCATTATTGAAAGAGTCAAAGGAAATAAATTTTTTTATCATATATATAAACAACATATATATACATAATATGATATATAACTGCATATTTACACATCAAAAAAAAAAAAATAAAATCAAATACTGTAGAAATAATCTCTAATAAGATAAATAAATTTTTTTAGTAGAAAATTAAAGGGTGAATTACACTAATAGTCCCTATAGTTTGGAGCTTGTGTCACTTTAGTTCCTTACTTTTCAATTGTGACACATTTGATCCTGAATTTTGAATGTTGTTCCAAATAAGGACAATTGAAAATATTATTAGATTTTTCAAGGGTAAAATCGTTAATTTGATAAAATATAAACTAATTTGACAAAAATAAATGTCAAACAAATATTTTTGGATTTTTAAAAATTATTTCTACCAACTAAAAATAAAATTATGTAAAATTAATAAATCTTTTAAATATTTATTTTTTTTACCAAATTAATTTTTATTATGTGCTTAGATATGATCATGTAAAATTAATTTTAAAAAATTAATCATGTAATTTTTATTAATTTTTATCAATTTTACATAATTTTATCATTAGTGGATAAAAATAATTTTTAAAAAATTAAAAATATTTTTTTGACATTTATTTTTGTCAAATTAGTTTATATTTTATTAAATTGACGATTTTGCCCTTGAAATTAAACAATGGTAATTTCAATTGTCCTTATTTAGAACAAGATTCAAAATTCAGGGTTAAATGTGTCACGATTGAAAAGTCAGGGATCAAAGTGACACAAACCCCAAACTATAGGGACTATTTGTGTAATTTGTCCAAAATTAAAAAAAAATGTGAGACGGTAGAAAAATACCGTCTCACATTTATAAAATAAGATATATATTTTAAAAGTGTTAATGGTAAATAAAATTTTTCACATAAATAAGGGGGCTATGACCCTCTATAGTATTCTCCTAGTTTTATTCCTGGTTAACCTGAATATTAGGTTAATTACATTAACACCCTTTAATTATTAGTAAATATTATTTTATTTTGGGTTTGAATTCTATCAAATTGACTATCTAACTTGGGAAAACAGTTTAAGCTTGGTGAGCTCATTTTGGGGCCGATTTTGATAATTTGAACCGTTCATTTTTTAAAATTCGTTAAGTAAAATATTCATTAAAAAAATTAAGATAATTAGACATGAGTACATATATCCTTGAATCACGTTTGTTTTCAAATAAATAAATAACAAATATATCTATACATTTATATTTATATATAAGAAGCATAGCCCTCTTCTTTGTTTTCCCTTTTTGTCCTTGTCTTTTGTTTTGTGTTTGTGTTTGTGTTTTTTTATTTTGCTTGGAAAATTTTGTGATTTTTATATTTTGTTTACAATTTTTGTCTCTTTTGATAACACTTAGAAATCAATTATGTAATAAAAAAAATTCACTAATTGTGTTTGATTGCAATTTTAGATTATAATTTATTGCATTTTTTCAACTAATTTGAAAAAAAAAATGAGAAATATATTTAAATTGTAAGATATAATTTTTAAAACTTATTTAAGACTCTTAATACATATGGACAAAATAACTCTATTTCTTTTGTCTTAATTATAATTTTTGAGTGGATGTTAGATATTTGCACATAAAGTGTAATTAAACAAGTTTAACCTTTTTAAAGAAAAATTATACCAAACAAATTCATAACTTATTTTAATTCTTTCAAACTAATAATTTAAAACGTTATAATCATAAAAACTTAGTTAGGTGATACCAAATTGAGTCATTATCTATCAATACTCTTTTCATAATAAATATGAATAAGGACTCATTAAATCATTAAAATTGTGACACGTAAAATGATAATAAAGTATTGTACAAAAATTTATCATATTAACGTTTATTGTTATTCAATGATAACAAATACGAATCACTTTGCTTGTTTTTGGTTTTCCAAAAACACTTTTCAAAAAATTTTATTTCTTATTTTTCATGGTTTTTTTGTTTTTGCTGAATATTTTAATATTTTAAACAATTTTTTTAATTTTTAGACACACCTAACATAAATACACATAAAAAGCATAATTTTTGTGAAAAAAATCTTTTAAAAATTCACTAAATACCAAAAATACAATAATAATAATAATAACATGAGAATTTAGTATATTTTTTATATTTTTTTGTATTTATTAATTTTTAAAAATATTTTTTCACAAATTTTTTGCTTTTTAGATACATCTAAGTAAGGTACATCTAAAAAAGTAAAAAAAAAATTCTTAAAATTTTAAAAACATTCAGTAAAAATAAAAAAACATGAAAAACAAAAAATTCAATTTTCAAAAAACTTAATCCAAAAAACTCAAACTAAACACACATTATCTTTTTCTTTTTCTTTTTTTTTTTGAAATGGTTTTACATTAGTAAAGTTTTAAATTTTTTACTTTTTATGATAAGGTTATTATTGCAAGAAAAACCCTATGTATTTGACAAAATAGAGAACCATGCTACTATAGCACTACCCATCTCCCTCTTAGGGTTGAGTAAGGAATTCATAAAATTCATAATCCGATTTGGTCCAATCCAATCCGGTAGGTTTGGATTGATTTTTTTAATCCGTGGTTCGGTTCCAGATTGAAAAATTAAAAATCCGTTGTCCACGAATCGATTTTGGATTGAACCCCACGAATCTGGATTAGAACCGATCCGGACCGTATACAAATAGCATATATTTATATTATACACCCTTCTGCATAGTATCTTCTCTTATTTTATATAAAACCTAAATCTAAACCTAAACCCGCTTAGTATCTTCTTTTATTACTTTTGTTGGTTGGTTTTCAGTTTTAATTTGTAATGATCTAAGTACTTATGGTGGAACCAATTTTCTTATGGTTGTTTAAATTCTAGAACAGTATATCACTATTGTGGAACGACATGTTATTGTTGTGGAACTAATTTATGTTTTTATGAAATTAAAATGTTCTATATTTTTTATTATTATTTAATTTTGTGAGTCTGTGGTCCTAAACCAATCCAATACGTGTTTAAATAAATTGGTTCAGATTGGTTCCACGATTTAGACAGATTGGATTGGTTCTAATTTTTCAAGAACCATAAATAACAGATTAGTCTTGATTTTATCCCAATCCGAACTAATCCGGACCATGCTCACCCCTACTCCCTCTTAGACTGTGTTACATGGACTCGCCACTTTGGGGCGAAGTATCCGTGTCGACCCGGCACGACACGGGTGCAGGTGTGGGATCTGTGTCGGATTCGACTGTTCTCTCTTGGACACGGCTCTTTACAAATAACAAAAGAAATGAAAGAGGAGAGAGCAAGAGAGAACTTGGTTGAAACTCCATCCAGTCGATCCAGTTGAAGCTCCATCCTGTTAATCTAGTCGAAGATTGAAACTCCATCAGTTGATTGAACAGTCGAACACCCCAGACGACTCTCTCTCTCTCTCCTTTGCGATCGCGATCGATCGCTTCACTTCTCTCCCTCTCTCTCTGTCGTTTTATTCTTGACTTAATTGATGTCTCTGTCCTTTGATTCAAATCTATATCTATTCGTATCTATCTCTATATAATAATAATAATAGTTAATAACTATTATTATTATATAACATATAATATATTTATAAGATAATATATAATACATATTATAAGATAACATATACTTATATATATTAATAAAAATAAATAAACACATGTATGTAAAATAAAATAAAAAAATTATTTAGAACACATTATTTAAAAAATCTAATAAATTAATTAATGTATATTAAAATAAAAATATTTATAAAAAAAATTAAAAAATTTGCCGTGTCCCCTGTCGTATTCGTGTCTCCATTTTTTAGAAATTGCCGTGTCCCGTGTCCGTGTCAGTGTTCATATGCATGTCTGCGCTTTATAGATTTTTATTTGTTATTTATATAATATAACTCATCTTAATAAATATATTTTTTTAAAAAATTATTTAATGTATACCCGTATCCGTATCCAAATTTGGATACATATTCACATATTCTTAATTTTTAATTTTAAAATGTCCGACCCCTAGATACGTACCCCCACCTAATACCCGTACCCGAGTCCGTGTAACATAGCTCTTAGATATAATGTAAGTGCATAGATATATATTTGGTAAAGTTTAAGTGAGTGTTGGATAGGATAATAATTTTGTGTGTTTTGCAAATTGTTATTTTTTTTTTTTTTTGGGGGGGGGGGGGGTTGTTAAAGTTTAAGTAAGTATTGGATAGGACAATACCAAATGTTGCTAGAGTAAATAAGAAATTTATTAGAATGTTTAGAGGTTAAAAATGTCAAATGTTAGGCAGTCACCTAAAAAATAATATATTTGTTGAAGATATTATTATGCCACTTCAAATTATTTTACTTTTTTATCCCGTTAATAGTAAAAAATAATTAAATATTTTTATTGTATCCTAATCAAACATAAAATAATAATCTCCAATTCTTATTTAAGAGTAATGATATACAAATAGAATTGGAAAAATTACAAAAAAAAAAAAGAAAAGAAAAAAATTAGAGTTTGAACCCTATAACAAAATGAACTCCGAATTTTTAATTTTGTCAATTTAAAGCCTAAATTTTTGATTTGTTTTCAATCTAAACTATTTGTCTATTTTTGTTAAGTAAAGTAAATGAAAAAAATATTTTAGTCATTAAATTCAACGGAAATTATATTTTAGATATTTTTTATACAGTTACAAGAGTTTAATGACTAAACATAAATTTTTTCATCCGCATTATTTAACAAAAATAATATTACTTCTTCTGGTTGTTTCATTTTCAATCAAAATACAATTTATCATTGTCTTCATAATTTCAAAAATGTCATTGACACTTCATTATAAATATTTTTTTTTTCTTGTATAAATTTTTTGTTTGTAAACAAATTTTCTTTTATATAATTTTTTTAAAATTATATTGAGTAAACCATCTATCTATTTTTATTAAGTAAAATTGATGAAAATAATAGTATTTTAATCATTAAACTTAATAAAAATAGTATTTTAGATATTTTTTATACACCTACATTTTTAATAACTAAAATATTATTTTTTTGTGTCCATTTTACTTAACAAAAATAGACAAATACTTTATATTGAAAACAAATAAAAAAATAGAGTTTAAATTAACAAAATTAAAAATTAAAAATTTACATTTTATAAAACGATATTATCTGTTTTATAATAAACTAAATATTATTTATTTACTACAAAAATTATTATATTTGTGAAATATAAATTTATTATAATAGTGACCTGCCTTGCACGGACATTTTTTTTTATTCTAGTATCTATATATATAAGAGGCATTTCGCGTTTGGTGCTTGTAATTTTTTTTCTCGATTTTGCCCTTTTGTTTGGTTTTTTTTTTTTTTTTTTTTTTTTTTTTTTTTTTTTTTTTTTTTTTTTGCCGGAAATGAAGGTTTTATTCATCAATGGTGGCTTCTACTTTAGTTTCCTCATTTTGTCCTTCTCTTTTGTGTTATTTATCAATATTGGTGGAACTAATTTCGATAAAGAGTTTTTCCTAATTATGCAAAGAGTCTTAGTCAATTATAAAATATGAATATTTTACTTTTGGATAAATTATAAATACACCTCTAAAATTTGTTTAAAATATGAATTTGTCATATAATTCAAGAAATTTCAACTACCTCTTGTTAGGTTCTTTAATTTAACAAAAATAATAGAAAAAATAAAATTTCGAACTACTCTCCTATGCAACAATAAAATTATCAAAATTCTTTATTGAAAATTATTTCTCACATTATCAAAAACTATAATTAATGATTTATTTATTAATAGCATGAATCATTTGTTATGCGTTCATGATTTATTTACTAATAAAATATATCAATTTTTTTTCATATTTTAGTCTCTCTCTCTCTTTCTTTAAATTTTTTAGATGCATAAACTTAGATACGTTTAACAAGTACCAAAAACAATTAACTAAAATGTAAATAGATTCAATAAAAATAGATAAATATTCGAGCAAAAATGCACCAACCTTTTTTTTTAAGATTTTCAAGCAAAAGAAAGCTTCATCGGATTCAGGCCTTTAAAGCCTCGAAGTTTTTGCACCAAAGCCTATCAATCTTCATAAAGCTCAGTGGATCAAATCAAATTGTTCGTGACGAAGTTCCATTAATTTCTATCACGTTTGAAGTTTAGATATTCAAATCAAAGTTTGTCATCAAACTCTACAAATCTGTAGTCATCCTTTATTAAATTGGAGAAGATTCTGTAAAATTGATTTGGGAATAAGTTATCAGGCCCTCAAGTCAAAATCTACAAATTGGTCATTTTCTTTATGCTACTTGGAGAAGATTTTGCCGTTCAATTCGGAAATAAGTTGTCAAGCCCTTGAGTCAATTTTTTGAAGCAGATGATTATTTTGTTTGATTAGAAAATTTATTAGAGATGGTACTCGTTTTATTTTAAATCAATAATTTTATATTTGTTACTCTTTTTTTTTTTTTTTTTTTTTTTTGCAGACAAATTTTTTTTGTGTACACCGTGTTCAGTGATTTTTTAAAAAATATTTTATGTAAATATTTTATTTTTTAAATATACATAATCTAGATATACTTAAAAGATATAATATTTGTGAAAAAAAATTAAAAAAATTCACTAAATATAAAAATTCTGTACATTTTCATATTTTGTTATATTCAATGAAGTTTTTAAAATTTTTGTACAAATTTACTAAGATTAAGTGGATCTAAATAGTATAAAAAAAAATAAAAACATTGATTAAAATATTTCAAAAAGTCATTAAAAATATATTTAAAAAAAAAAACTAATTGGAACTCATAAATCTAATTTTGAAAAGTCCAAACCAAACAGGGTGAATGCGATTTACTCTAGGCTTGATAAGCGGCTTTGTGGGGCATATGAAGGGTCTCATTTTTATTATTTAAACTATTTATTTTGTAAGGTCTTTCATGTACATCATTTATAAAAAAATTTAAATTGATCTAATAATCATAGTATTTTCATGTTATTTTGTTGCCTCTCTCTCTAAGTGATTTCCAGTCGTGTTCTGTTGGTGGTTCGACAACGGTTCGACAACCTCCTTCACGCTTCTAAAGTGTAGATATGAGCTTTTTATGTTAGGGATAGGGTTTTGTGATATTCCCTTTAATTTCTATATAGATTATTGGTTTATCCCCAATAGTTTCTTTGCTGTTGTGGGTTTTTTGAGTTTCATCCTTCTAGTGCAGCGGCGATAGTAATGGAGTTTGAGCAGTGGTGGTGACGGATGACATCCTCAGCGACGAAAATTGTTTCATGCTTGAGGCAGACCTTTCATCCTAAGGCTGGAGTCCAAACCACATCCGCAAGTAGATCTGGTATTGTCAAACCGCAACTGTTTTTTGAGGTTTTTTGTAGTTTGTATTAGATTTTTTCTTTTTTTGTTCTTGTAATTTGTTTTTTCTTTTAATATATTGCCTATTTTTCTGGTTCTAAAAATAAAAATAAAAAATAAAAATAGATGGTCTATTTTTAAAAATATACTTATCGTCTACTTTTTTGGAGACAAATGTAATTGGGTTAATTACGAGCCAGTCCTATTAAGTGTTAAATACCATTAAGTCCTATTGACTTTTGAATACACCAATAAATCCTCCATTACCTATATTGTCCTCCTTAAATTCTAATATATCAAATCTTTTCATATTCCTATTTCATCTCTCTCTCTCTCTTCACTATTTTTTCAAAAACTTCATACAACCACTGGTTATTGCCACTGTTGTCATCTACTGCCATTGTCATCGTTCATAACTACCGTCGTCGTTCGGCCGCTACCACTGTTTATCAACTACCACCATCACCACCATCTCAGATCCACTACCACCGTCACTGTGCGAACACAGAATAATCTTCTCGTATAATCTTGTTGACTAAGTTTGCACTCCTCCAAACATCGTGGCTTTGTTACCTAAAAACACACGTAAGCTAGCTGACGGGTGTGTGCCAGAAACTCCTCCGATACCTAAGCCAGCAAGTAGACAATAGACACAAAAGCTTTATGTATTTGAGAGTAAGAATTGCAATACCTATCCATAGTTTTTGTCATGAGCCTTTATAGATTCCGCAAAGTACATTCCTAGTAGGACTCTAGCACTTTTCCACAGGATAATGTTTATCCCTAGAGTACCCTCATCACTGCAAGCCAAGTGAGATAGCATCACTCTTATGTTCGGCTACAAGTGTCGTGCTGAGCTTCCGTATCTTAGTTCTTTGTTGTCCGAACCGCATGATTGGCCTTAAAATGGACTCCGCCGAGCTAAAGGCAGCTCATCCTCTTTCACCTGGGCAGTCACCTGCTACCTTGGCCCAAACCCACTGCCCGACCTAACGTCTATCCGGCTCAGGACCAAGCCACCCGAGCTCCTCTTCGCCCCCACTGTGCGACCCAATCTTTATTAATGATGTTGCCTAGCTCGGCTCAATCTGTTCACACAAATTACCCTCTCAATTGCCCCTTAATTCCACCTGCAAAACATAATCGAGATTGTTGTCTTCTAGTCGAGCTAACAATATACAAGTAGACCGAACTACAAAATGTTTTGCTCGGTCTCATGTTTCACCCGGTTCAACAAAGTCTAACCAGCTGTCATGCACGTCAATCCATTACTCTGGCATATCTGACATGACATCATACCCTGGACACGTAGTAGGATCCTACTAGCCCAATACCCTTGCTGCAACCATCCCACTTTGTTAAAAATTTGAATCGTCTGCACCTCTTTCACTTCACAAAAATAACCCTCACAATTCGAATAGCCCCTACCACTATACAACGTGTTCTGCTATACACAACTTCGAACCAAAACTACCTCCCATTGATTCCTTCATTGTTGCAACCAGTCGTAACTCGTATTGGGAACCACATAATCGTTCAACGAAGTGCTTCTTCTGTTCGAAATCCGAATCCATCGTCGAATATGTAAGTCACTTAAACTTTCAAACTATATTTCATGAATACTTATGGTGTTCTTTGTGTTTTTAACGTTTTAGTGCTGTTAATCCACCATAAAATGTTACAGAGACTAGAGCCTCTGAAAAAACCCTTGTAATTCCATATCTGAATGCAAATCTTCATTTAATTTCAATCCGAAATTACCGTGAGTGAACTAAAATCCTATTTGTACACACTCAAGTGACTACAACCGAGCTAGGAGCCCTACACCTGAACTTGACTGGGCTAAAAAATTGTGCCCTTAGTTTGAATCGGACTGAATCCCAACCTGTTCCCTCAGCCAAGCTAAAAACCTTGCTCTGGCACTAGGTCGAAATGTGATCACCAGCTCATGACTGAGCTAAGCATTGCATGCATACACTCCCGGCTGGGCGAATTATCAAACAGTTTGCATTGTTGCTTTAGCTTGGTCAGCACTTGGGCATAACACCTTTTGTTTGTCTGCCTCCGCTGCATTGACTAGCTCGACCAATTGATGTCGGTCAGCACTTAGCCCGGCAATCTTTTAGCTTGGCAGCCTTGGCTTCAGCATCAGCAATGGTAGCCCGAGCTATTTTTCTCAACTCCGGTACGCGTTGGTGGATAGCATGATTCTTCTACACAGCCTTCAATCTGGTCAAGAAGCATTAAGTTAGGACAGAGCAGAAGGTTGAAGAGGAAGGGGAAATGGAGTGTAGAATCCAAGCTTACCAACACCATAGACTTGGTAGCTAACCGAATAGCTTTCAGCTTGGCCAGCTACTCGTGGCACTCTATGTCGGCCGGTAAGCATAAGCTCTTGGACAAATTGACGGCTAGCAGAAGGTTGCTTTCGGCAACCACAAAGTCAATGGTGGTCACAGTGCGGCCCTTGAAAGCTAAGGCTGGTGCCACACTAGTGGGAAACAAGGGTTATCTCGGCCCAGCAAGCGGGCTCACACCTCGACTGCCGAACAACAATGGTTGGAGGATGAGACTGCGCTTCTAGAAACCAAGCTGCATGACTCGCAACCTAACCAGGGAAGCTTTCAAATCCTATAGAGGTCATCACTCTCCCTGTGAGAATCAAGTAAGCGTGCCCTGCTTTACCGAGTGAGGAGCGAGTGGATCCCTGGTTTAAGAATGATGGAATCATCTGTAGTGACGACGACAGTCTAGCGAGGCTGCTCAGATGGTGGTTGTTCGGTGGGGATCTCAATAGAGGCTTGTTCTGTGATTAGAGTTCGCACAACTCTCCTCTTTGCCATTTCCTGCTCTTCGGTTAGGGAGACTAGGTTGATTTGAGGGAGGCTTGGGTCTGGCTCTGGAGAAGACTCCAAGAGAAAGTCGATCACCTTGTTCTTTCATTTACTGCTGTATTGGTAAGTCAGTTGGAAGTGCAGGAGCTCAAACTAGTCCCTATGCCAGTATCATAGCGTGGCACGAAGTGTGTCTTCATTGGCGTAGGGATAGTTCTCCTTGAGCAAGTTCAAATCTGCAAAAAGTGCAAGGGTTAGCACGACAGGTAGCGTTGAAAGTAGAAAAAGGATGTGACCAAGCTATTCTTACCAGTTGTGCCTTTGTTCCAATTTATGTTATAGCCTAGTATCTGGGCTTCTTGGTCCTTAAAATTTCTAGAAACCTAGAGAAAATCGTCGTCATGTAGGTCTTTGTCCGGCGTTCGTTTGACGAGTTTCTCTCAGCCTCTTTTGACTTTGAGGTAGTATACCCACCCATCGTCATTTTGATTGAGCAAGTACTGGTGGAAGATCTCAGCTAACCTAAGATGGAGACCGAGAAGGCGATTGAGCTCGACAATGCCATTTACTATCCTATAGGTATTGGTAGACAATTGTTTGGGGCAGAGCCTGGTTTGCCTTTGGAATTCGCAGGTGAGTGGTTGGACGGGAAACCATAGTCCACCATCTACGATAGAAAGCACGGTAAAAGAGACGAAGCCTGGCTTGCCCTAAGGTACTGTATCCAGCTCGGCCAGAGAGAGGTATACGTCATCAGGAATGTTGTACTCCCTTCGAAATTTGGCTATGGCGCCTGACGAGCTAACCATAAAGTGGTATTTACCCATGGTCCTAGGTTATACTAGGGTTTGCACAGCTGGATAGCTTGACCTTGATTTAGTTGCTCGGTTATGCAGTGTCGCCAAGGGGCTACGTAAAAAGGAGTGTCTAGCCAACCTAGTCAAGTCTGCCAAGTGACAAATAAAATGTGTTATGCCCAAGTGCTGACTGAGACAGTCAAACATATCAACCTTATTTGGTCGAAATACCCAACTCGATCAAAGAATGCAAAAAGGAGTTAGTCAAACCTACCAACCTTCTTTGGCTGGGATAACTATCTTGGTCAAAGAGTACAAAATGTTGGTTACACCTGTTAACCTTCTTTGGCCAAGATAACCATCTCCGTCAAAGAGTGCAAAAATCTGTTGCTCAAACCTGCCAACCTTCTTTGGCCGAGATAACCAACTCGATCAAAGAGTGCAAAAATCAGTTGGTCAAACCTACCAACCTTCTTTGGCCAAGATAACCAACTTGGATAAAGAGTGTCAAAGTTTGTTGGTCAAACCTGCCAACCTTCTTTGATTGAGATAACCATCTCGGTCAAAGAGTCCAAAAACAAGTTGGTCAAACCTTCTAATCTTTTTTGGCCGAGATAACTAACTCGGACAAAAAGTGCAAAAATTTGTTGGTTAAACCTGTCAACCTTCTTTGGCCGAGATAACCATCTCAGTCAAAGAGTGCAAAAATCTATTGGTCAAAGCTGCCAACCTTCTTTGGCTGAGATAACCAACTTAGACAAAGAGTGCAAAAATTTGTCTGTCAAACCTGCCAACCTTCTTTGGCAAAGATAACCAAATCGGACAAAGAATGCAAAAAGGAGTTGGTTAAACTTGCCAACCCACTTTGCCCTCCAGTTGTGCAAAGATTTTCAAAATTGGTTAAACCTACCAATCCACTTTGCCCCCAATTGTGTAAAGATTTTTCAAAGTTGGTCAAACATGCCAACCTACTTTGCCCCTAATTGTGTAAAGATTTTTCAAAATTGTAATCAAAGGATAACACAATTCAACTTGCCCCCCATGATCCATAGAGTGCGGACTCTATCTCATCATACTTGACCAAATAGCGGTCTCTATCCGTGCTCTATAGATAACCAAAATTTGGCATAATACATAACAAAATATCTTCATGTGCGAAGTTATAATGCATAAAATCCGTACTCCGTAGGTAAAAATCCAATATAATGATTGATCTGCCATATCTTCATGATCGAAATAATAGTATACAAACTTTGTGCTATAATAAAATATCTCCATGCATAAAAATCCATGTGTTCTCAAAATTTAATCAAGAACATGTTCGTTAACCCAAAATTTGTCCATATCGATTTACGGTGAGCCCATCACATGGATCATGAATTTGAATTCAATATTCTATTGATTTCTTGAAATTGATCACAAGGAGTCCTTTTAGAACCTTAATCCACATGCAAGTATAGAAAAGTTGCATAACCAATTTAATTTTTGCAACTTATCTGTTCATCTGTTGTGAAGCTAATAATTGCAAATTTATAGGGCTCCACTCCAATCTTTGTTGTTCAGAGAGGATGACTTTCATCTTGAATTAGAGTACCAGGCTAGGTCTTCGAGTTGTTGAACATGTGATTAGCCCTTCTTAGCAGGACTAAAATTCACAGTTTTCATTTAATTGTTTACACAAGTACCCGCGTAAAAGAAGCATATAAAGAAAATAATGCAATAGTCTGATGTTATCCCACAAATATCAATTCCATTAAAAGAACTGTAGTGGGCACCAAGATGTAGTGAGCACCAAGCCAATATAATCTACTCTGGTACCATGAATGCAAAAGCCTTGTGTAACCAAACTCTTATAATTGACAAAAGATTTGATTCGATATTCACGTGGCCCTAGCGAGCCCTTGTTGCTCATAAATTACAGTATGGAGCAAATGATTTCTCCTCTGTATCACAAGTAAATTGATTACTAATATTCAGCAAAATAAACGCAGGGCTTCTCTTTAAATGCAGACGCATGATATGATGATCTTCTCTTTGTTTCTTTCAGCCTATGATGACTAGCTACGTAAAATCGCCTCATTCCTCTTTGATTTATGTTAGGTTTACTCTTGCTAGAGTGTCGAGTTTAACTTGAAGTCTTGTCAACTATTTGGGTTTGTTGTTTTTGGAAACTTTTCTTAAAATCCTTGTCCTTATTTATTCCGGTGTCAAGTTTCATATGTTTCAGGGGGCGTGGGATTGGATCCGGGAGTTTTCCGTTCAGTTGGTAAAATTTCAAACTGGGAAGCAGGTTGCACATGTGGGGACTCGAGCCGCACGTGTGGAAGAGTGGCCGCACGTGTAGAAAGCAGGGGTGGTCTGGGTGCAATATTGAAATAATTACACGTGAAGCAGCAGGTACGGGGAAGGGAAGGCCGTATGTGCGAAGGTGAAGGCCGCATGTGCGATGGAGGCGTGCCGCATGTGTGGCGAAAGGGGCACACGTGCGGAAGTCTGCTGAGTCTGAAAATCAGTCTTTTTCTTTCTTCTTGGGCTGAGTGTATATCACTTTTTCATCATCTCTCTCTCTCTCTAAAAACATTTTTCTCACCCTTCTCTCTACAATTCCTACACCAAACTAGATTAAATCCTTGATTTCTCCAAATCCATTAACATTTTGATCCTAGTTCCTTTATCAAAGTTGAAGAACTCTTTGAGGGCTACATTGTGTGCGGTGGAGATCGAGTTTCAACATCATTGATTTTGGGGCTTTTTTTTCTCTTTTCCTTCAAGAACTTGAGGTTATATATACATTTTTACAAAGTAAGTTGTTATTGGGACTCTTTCTTGTTGTGATTGAACTTAGATTTGACATAGTTGTGAATGATTTTAAAAGTGGGTTTCCATAATGTTTTTCTAAAAAAGCCTTGTTATTTTGTTGTAAAGGAGTACTATCTTGAAATAACTTCTTTCAAAACGAAGAGAAAACCTAGTTATGGAAACTCTAAAAATTTGGAAATTTTTTAGAAAATGTAATGATGTTATGAAATTGATATTTGAACAATACTGTGACAAATGTTGACATATGGAGCTCCATGGTACATAAGAATTAGTTGGCTTTGAAGTTGTTGTTCATCAAAATGTTGATATAGTCATGAAATGACAAAGTTGATGAAAATGCATGAAATGTGGAATGTTGTTGGTCCTTGATAGTGATTAATGAGTATATATGTTTATCTTGTGAAATTTCATTAGAAAGAGAAATGGGAATTGTGACCACAATGGGAAAAATTGTGTGAACAAATTTAAAATGGAAGGATATTGCTATGTATTGTTATATGTTGCATTGACATTTCAATTCATTTGTTTATTACGAGTTTTGAATGGAGAATTGAAAATTTTTACATTAAAAAGAGAAAGGTTTGTGAATTGAGGTTCCATTGAAGTGTTTGGGGTAAATACGTTGGTAAGTCCGAATAGGGGGTGCAGAGAAAATTGATTAAGTTGGCCTGAGTGTCCAGGATGAAAGACCAAAAACACGCGTGGATGAGGTACCACATGCCTTTCGGTTAGTTACCGGTAAAGTGAGGGTCTTGGTAATGCTAGTTATGCCAACTTGCAGACACCAACCTAGGGATTACCTGAGTCGTATTTACTGCCCCTTGAACTTGATTTAAAGTATTGGATTGTTGAAATTTCAAGTTTTCGTTGTGCATGATGGCTTTCAAAAAATGAAGCGGTAACTTTCTTTTAAAAAGCATAGCATGGCATGTGTATTTTATTGTCATGAGACTTCTATAAATATATATACTTTGTTAAGAAGTTTCTACTGGGCTTTGTGCTCACCCTTATGGGATTTTGTGCAAGTAAAGATGTGGTGATTCCGCCAAATTAAGGATGCAAATGTGTATGTTGAGAACACAGGACTCTTGTTTTGTTGTGATTATATGTTTTGCAAGCCAAGGGCTATATTTTAGTGGGTTCGAGCAACCATTTTGTGTAACCGGGCATAAGCCTTGGACTTTGTAGCCCTTAAGGGAATTTATTTATTTTGACTGGATGTTTTACATGCTATAGATTCATGTACTAAAGTCATTGAATATATAATTGCATGTGGAACTATTTTGTAAATCTCGTATGATTATGTATTCTAGTGTTGGAGATTTACTTCCATTTATTGTATGGACGTTGGTGGATGTATTTGTTGGATATTTTCTTTGGGGCATTACAATTTGATATCAGAGCTGCCGGGTTTGAATACTTGGGGCTCGTGGGAAGTGGTTGTTTTGCCACAATGGTTCATTTCGTTTGATTAGGAGATGTTTCATATTTTGTGGTTATATGATAACATGCTTAAATGACTAGATGTGTATGGGATTGGAATTTTGGGATGTGGTTCGCGCCTATTAAATTCCTTAAGGTCTTATTAGAAGGGTACTTGATTAATACTCGTTCTATTAAGAACTCTTGGTATTTCGTGGGACGAATTTCATCGTAAAGGAATAATTCGTTTGTGTTTACGTGACTAAGTGCTTATGTGGAATGAAACTAACTTGTTTATATGGTAGAGAAATATATAAAATTGTTGTGGTCGAACATGTGAGAGAAGTTGCGAGAACATTTGAGTTTATGTGCTAAATTGTTTACTTTATTCCTTAATTAGGATGTCAGGAAGGGGTCAAGCCCGTGGTGGTAGAGACGAGAGGCGTGGTAAGCCTCGTCGAGGTGTACATGAAATACTAGTCCATGAGGTTCCAGTGCAAGAGGAAGCATTTGGCCAAGCTAATCCGGCCGAGCAAGTGGGCCAAGCTAATATGGCCGAGCAAGTGAGGAAAATAGGGATTCCGGAGCAAGTGGGTCAAGCCGCAATGGGGGCCCTAGCCCGAGAAATGGCAGGGGCTTTAAGAGAATCAATGAATTTGTTGAGGACGGAGAACCAAGCCCGAGAGAACGCTGTAGAGACAAGGGCGAGTTTTCTTACTACAGAGTTTTTACGGGCCAAACCGAATGAGTTCCATGGTAGCCCTGAGCCCAAGAAAGTGGATGAGTGGCTCGAACAAACGGTGAAGACATTTGAAATGCTTCACATCAAAGATAGCGAGCTAAGAATGACTCTGGCGAGTCACTACCTCAAGGGGGATGCGGGCCAATGGTGGGAGTACGTTAAGGGTATAGTGAAGTTGACATGGGAAGCCTTTGTGGTTGCTTCCAAGACAAGTATCTACCTCCCACTGCTAGGGAGAGATTGAGGCAAGAGTTTCAAGACCTCAAGCAACTTAACCTATCCGTGGCCAAGTTTGAGATGGCCTTCATTAGTTTGTCTTGGTTTGCACCGGAGTTAGTGGCAACGGAAGAGTGCGTTGCATAGAATTTGAGAAGAGGTTGACGACTAAAATTTTGTTCAAGGTTGCCGAAAATATGATTCGAAATTATAGCCGTCTTGTGGAGGCAGCGGCACATGTAGAGATTATTGTGTAGGCCGAAGAGGAGAGACTTTCGGGTTTGAGGCCTAGGGGCCAGGAGTCACAAGGAGATTTTAGACCTAGTAAGAAGAACAAGGGCACCTTTTCATCCCAATCCCAACCACAGCAGTCTAAATTTACTTTTTCCTTGCCTATTGCTGGCCCGAGGAAGAATGCACCGGGTAGTTTTTCGTGTTTCAAGTGTGGCCAATTGGGTCACAAGGCCTTTTCATGCCCACAGAAGGGAAGAAAGCAGCAAATGTTACCACAACCACCACCTAACCGATCTTAGAGTCAGTCTCAGAACAGAGGGCAAAGACTTACTTGTTTTTAGTGTGGTCAGTCGAGGCATATGAGGAGGGCAGGCCCGCAACTGGGAGGCGCATTTGGTGCATCAGGGTCGAGGTAGACTTAGAACCACCAGCAGGCTCATTCAGTTCAGACTTCACAAGCTAATCAGGGAGCCGCTTCGGCTCAGTCAGTGCAGCAGGCCTATGCTCCAAGAGATGAGCAGGTTGATCAGAGGCCACAGAGGCGTGTGTATGCTGTTACCATGCCAGAGCAGTTACTAGGATCCTCAATTGTGAGAGGTATTTTCATCGTGTGTAATTTTTTAGCTAATGTGTTGATAGATATGGGTGCGTTACATTCATTTACATTTACCGCATTTGCTTCTACATTGGGGTTAGAAGTGGCATGGTTAGCATCTCCGCTCAGAGTAGAGTCACCAGTTGGGGGTACGATTGACTTAGACCGAGGATGTCGCGGCTGTGAGATAGAGGTTGCCGGACACCAACTTCTGTTTGCTTTTGTGTTGCTAGACATTTTAAGTTTTGATGTCATTTTAGGCATGAAGTAGTTATCTTCGTACCGTGTTCGGATTGATTGTTATCGTCAGAGAGTCACAGTGTGCACCTCGAGTGGTGACTGTTTTTATTTTCTGGGGGATCGAGTTGATAGGGTCTTGTCACCAGTTTTTGATCCTTGTAGTAGGAGCGAACTTAGTGGTCTTCTTGCGACTCTCTTGGATAGTGAGAGTGACGGGGCCCATGTTGAATTACCTAGGGTAGTTTGTAAATACCCGGATGTTTTTTCCGAGGATCTTACTAGTTTTCCACCCCACCAGGAGATCGAGTTCTCCATTGACTTAGTGTTTGGCATGACACCGATTTCCATGGCACCGGATAGATTTGTACCTGCCGAATTGCATAAGTTGAAGATTCAACTCCAAGAACTTTTAGATAAGGGCTTTATTCACCCCAGCATATCACATTGGAAAGCACCAGCTATGTTTGCGAAGAAGAATGATGGGTCGTTGAGGTTATGTATTGATTACCGCAAGTTGAATTGAGTTATCGTTAAGAACAAATATGCTTTACCCAGAATAGATGATTTATTTGACCAACTTAGAGGGTCTCGCAGCTTCTCAAAGATAGATTTAAGGTCGGGATACCATCAGTTGAGGGTCTGGGAAGAGAACATCCAGAAAATGGCCTTTCGTACGCATTATGGCCACTATGAATTTCTTGTAATGCCTTTCGGTTTGACCAATGCACCTGCTTCCTTTATAGATTTGATGAACTGAATTTTTTGAGAATTCTTGGACCGCTTCATGGTCGTCTTTGTGAACGACATTTTGATTTATTCAGCCTCTGAGGAAGAACACGAGAACCACTTGCGGTTAGTGCTTGAATTGCTGAGGGAGCACTAATTGTATGCCAAATTTGAGAAATGCGAGTTTTGGTTGACCGAGGTGAAGTTTTTGGGGCATGTAGTGTCGAGAAAAGGAGTGACTGTGGACTCTGCTAAGATAGATGCCGTACAGGATTGGAAACAACCTAAAAATGTTTTTGAGATCCGGAGTTTCTTGGGGTTAGCCGGGTATTATCGCCGTTTTGTAAGGGACTTCTCTAGACTAGTCGCATTTTTGACTAGGTTGACGAGGAAAGGTTTCAAATTTGTGTGGAGCGAAGCTTGTAAAAATTAGATTGACCACTGCACCGATTCTGATAATTCCAGAAAGAGGCTTGGGTTATACCGTCTATTGTGATGTGTTCTGGGATAGACTTGGTTATGTCTTAATGCAAGAAGGGAAGGTTGTGGCCTATGGTTCACAACAATTGAAAACTCATGAGAAAAACTACACCACCCATGATTTAGAGTTAGCAGCGGTAATCTTCGCCTTAAAGATTTTGAGGCATTATTTGTATGGTGAGAAATTTGAGGTTTTTTCTAATCATAAGAGCCTAAAATATTTGTTTTCCCCAAAAGACTTGAGTATACGCCAACGGAGATAGATGGAATTTATGAAGGATTATGACTTCGAGTTACACTATCACCCGGGAAATGCCAATGTAGTGGCCGATGCCTTGAGTCGAAAATCTGTGAGTAGTTTGGCAAGTGTGGCCATTCGAGAATGGGATATGCTAGGCGATGTCGGTAATTTTGATTTGCAACTGGGTGAGTCTAGCAAGGGTGCTACCTTGTTTACTTTAATTGCTCAACCTACCTTGATTAGTAAAATCATAGAAGCACAATAGGGGGACCGTGAGGTGGAGTCAATTTGTGATAGAATCTCCAACAGAAAGGAAGAGAGGGGTTTGAACATTCACTCAGATCTGAGTGTATGTTATCTAGACCGTTTGTTTGTATCAGAATCTTATAAGGATGAGGTACTTCAAGAGTTCCATCACTCACGCCTTGCGGTACATCCGGGAGGCACCAAAGTGTATCATGATCTTAGTCGCTAGTTTTGGTAGAGGGGTATGAAGTGGGATATCGCCTTATTTATATTGAAATGTCTTACTTGTCAACAAGTGAAGGCTGAACACCAAAGGCCAGTGGGTTTGCTACAACCCTTACCGATAGCCAAGTGGAAATGGAAGTATGTTACCATGGATTTTGTAGTTGGGCTTCCTAGAATACAGCGAGGCAATGATGCTGTTTGGGTGATTGTTGATAGGTTAACTAAGTCTACACATTTCATTCTCATGCGCACCGGTGACTCAGTTAAGCATTTGGTAGAGTCATACATTAGAGAGATAGTTCGACTTCATGGGGTCCTTGTAACCATTGTATCAGATAGAGATCCTCATTTTACCATCCAGTTGTGGCAAAGCCTTCAAGAGGCATTGGGAACTAAGTTGACCTTTAGCACCGCTTACCACCCTCAAACCGATGGGCGGTCGGAGTGTACCATCCAAAATTTTGAGGACATGCTTAGAGCTTGCATCATTGATTTCAAAGGGTCTTAAGAGAGACACCTACCATTGATTGAGTTTGCCTATAATAATAGTTATCAAGCTAGCATTGAAATGGCACCATTTGAGGTTTTGTAAGGCCGACCTTGTAGATCACCAGTTTGTTGGCCTGAGGTGGGTGATATATCATTGTTGGGTCCAAAAATTGTTAGAGAGACAACCGAGAAAATTGCTCTCATTTGGAAGAGGTTAGCTACGGCTTAAAGCCGACAGAAAAGTTATGCCGATAAGAAGAGACGACCTTTATCTTTTGAAATTGGTGACCATGTGTTTCTTAAAATCTCACCAAGGCGGGGTTTAATGAGATTTGGTAAGAGTGGTAAATTGTCTCTAAGGTTCATTGGGCCTTTCGAGATATTGGAGCGAATTGGGGAAGTGGCATATCGGTTAGCCTTACCGCTACAACTTTCGAGGGTTCACAACGTGTTTCATGTATCCATGTTTAGAAAGTATGAACCCAACCCTTCTCATGTGCTTGATTAGGTTGATTTGGAGGTAGATGAGAATGCCTCATACGAAGTGCGACTGGTTCAAATCTTAGACACTCGGGAACAAGTGTTGAGAGGAAAGACTATACTGTTAGTAAAGGTGTTATGGAGACACCATGGGGTCGAGGAAGTGACTTGGGAACGGGAGGCGGAGGTCCGCTCCAAGTATCCAGATTTGTTTGAAAATGCTTAGTTGTTGTAATTTGTGATATTCCCTAGTGGTTGAGATAAATGCATTACATTGTTAATCATGTTTTATTGTGCATGTTGTTATTTCAAACATGTGATTATTCTGATTATCATAATTATGGTCGGAAATTTCATGCTTATGCTCATCACGAATCGTTGTTGTTAATATTGTGACTAAGGCACTTGGAAACCATGATGTTAATGGTGAGTTTTGGTTGAGACTAGATATTGTGATTCGAAATGATGTTTAGCATGATTTGATTGCTAGAAATCTTTGCTTGTTTGAGAAGTTGATTAAATTTTGGGAATGAAATTTCTTATGGTGGGGAGGTTGTGATGACCGGGAACGTAAAACCGCCTCGTTCTTCTTTGACTTAAGTTGGGTTTACTCTTGTTAGAGTGTCGAGTTTAACTTGAAGTCTTGTCAACTGTTTGGGATTATTGTTTTTGAAAACTTTTCTCAAAATCCTCGTCCTTATTTATTCTAGTGTCGAGTTTCACATGTTTCGGCAGGCATGGGGTTGGATCCGGGAGTTTTTCGTTTAGCTGGTAAAATTTCGGACTGGGAGGCAGGGCTGCACGTGCAGTGGCTTGGGCCGTACGTACGGAAGAGGAGGCGCACGTGCAGGAGGTTAGGCCGCACCGCAGGGGTGGTCTGGGTGCAATACTGAAATAATTGCACGTGAATCAGCAAGTGCGGGGAAAGGAGGGCCACATGTACGGTGGAGGCATGCCGCACGTGTGGGGAAAGGGGCACACGTGCGGAAGTCTGCTGAGTTCGAAAATCAACCTTTTTCTTTCTTCTTGGGCTTAGTGTATATTCTTTTTTCATCATCCCCCTCTCTCTAAAAACACTTTTCTCTCCCTTCTCTCTACATTTTCTACACCAAACTAGATTAAATCCTTGATTTCTCCAAATCCATTAACATTTTGACCTTAGTTCCTTTATCAAAGTTGGAGATGCACGTGCGGAAGTCTGCTGAGTTCGAAAATCAACATTTTTCTTTCTTCTTGGGCTAAGTGTATATTACTTTTTCATCATCCCCCTCTCTCTAAACACACTTTTCTCTCCATTCTCTCTACATTTTCTACACCAAACTAGATTAAATCCTTGATTTCTCCAAATCCATTAACATTTTGACCTTAGTTCCTTTATCAAAGTTGGAGAACTCTTCGAGGGCTACGTTGTGTGCGGTGGAGATTAAGTTTCAACATTGTTGATTTTGGGCTTTTTTTTTCTCTTTTCCTTCAAGAACTTGAGATAGGGATTTTTCTTTGAGTTATATATACATTTTTACAAAGTATGTTGTTATTGGGACTCGTTCTTATGGTGATTGGACTTGGGTTTGACTCATGTGTTGTGAATGATTTTAAAAATGGGTTTCCATAATGTTTTTCTAAAAAGGCCTTGAGATTTTGGGTTATTTTGTTGTAGAGGAGTACTACCTTGAAATAACTTCTTTCAAAACGAAGAGAAAACCTAGTTATGGAAACCCTAGAAATTTGAAAATTTTTGAGAAAATGTAGTGATGTTATGAAATTGATATTTGAACAATATTGTGACAAATGTTGACATGTGGAGCTCTATGGTACATAAGAATTAATTGGCTTTGAAGTTGTTGTTCATCAAAATGTTAATATAGTCATGAAATGATAAAGTTAATGAAAATGCATGAAACGTGGAATGTTGTTGCTCCTCAATAGTGATTGATGAGTATATATGTTTATCTTGTGAAATTTCATTAGAAAGAGAAATGGGAAATGTGACCACAATGGGAAAAATTGTGTGGAAAAATTTTAAATGGAAGGATATTGCTATGTATTGTTATATGTTGCATTGACATTTCAATTCATTTGTTTATTACGAGTTTTGAATGGAGAATTGAAAATTTTTGCATTAAAAAGAGAAAGGTTTGTGAATTGAGGTTCCATTGAAGTGTTTGGGATAAATACATTGGTAAGTCCGGATAGGGAGTGTAGAGAAGATTGATTAAGTTGGCCTGAGTGTCCAGGGTGAAAGATCGAAAACATGAGCAGAGGAGATACCACGTGCCTTCTGGTTAGCTACTGGTAAAGTGGGGGTTTTGGTAGTGCTAGTTATGCTTACTTACAGACACCAACTTAGGGATTACCTGTGTCATATTTACCACCCCTTGAACTTGATTTAAATTATTAGATTGTTGAAATTTCAAGTTTTTGTTGTGCATGATGGCTTTCAAAAGATGAAGAGGTAGCTTTCTTTTAAAAAGCATAGCATGGTATGTGCATTTCATTGTCATGAGACTTGTATAAATATATATACTTTGTTAAGATGTTCCTACTGGGTTTTATACTCATCCCTATGGGATTTTGTACAGGTAAAGATGTGGTAATTCCGCCAAATTAAGGGCGCAGATGTGTATGTTAAGAGCACAAGGCTTTATTTTGTTGTGATTATATGTTTTGCAAGCCAAGGGCTATATTTGAGTAGGTTCAAGCAACCATTTTGTGTAACCAGACTTAAGCCTTGGACTTTGTAGCCCTTAAGGGCATTTATTTATTTTGATTGGATATTTTACATACTATAGATTCATGTACTAAAGTCATTGAATATATAATTGCATGTGGAACTATTTTGTAAATCTCGTATGATTATGTATTCCAGTATTGGAGATTTACTTCCATTTATCGTAAGGACGCATTGTGGATGTATTTTATTGGATATTTTCTTTGGGGGTGTTACACAACCATTTCCCATAGACAACGCCAATTGTACAAGCATAGAATAATCTTCTCGTATAATCCTGTTGACCAAGTTTGCACTCCTCCAAATGTCGTCATTTTGTTACCTGAAAATACACATAAGCTAGCTAGCGGGTTTGTGCTAGAAACCCCTTTGATGCCTAAGTCAGCAAGTAGACAATAGACACAAAAGTTTTGTGTATTTGAGACCAAGAATTGCAATACTTGTCCATAGGTTCTATCATGAGCCTTTATAGATTCCGTTAGGCACATTCCTAGTCGGACTCTAACTCTCCTCAGTAGAGTCCTACTAGGAATCACTCTCCCACAAGATAATGCTTATCCTTAGAACATCCTCATTACTGCATGCCAAGTGAGATGGCATCACCCTTATGTTCGGCTAAAAGTGTCGGGCCGAGCTTCTGTATCTCGGTTCCTTATTGTCTCAAGAGCTTGACTGTCCTTAAAACGAACTCTGCCGAGCTAAGAGCAGCTCGGCCTCTTTTACCTGGGCAATCACCTGTTACCTAGGCCTAAACCCACTGTTTAACCTAACGTCCATCCGGCTCAAGACCGAGCTACCTGAGCTCCTCCTCGACCCACTGTGCAGCCCAATCTTCACTAATGATGTTGCCTAGCTCGGCCCAATTTGTTCACACAAATTACCCTTTTAGTCACATATCCACCTCCAACATCACAGATCTACACTCCGTTGTCGTTGATCTACACTTTACGATCTCCAATCTACTTTTACTGTTGTCAATCTACACAACCACCATATCACCACCGCCTCCTTTGTTGCTGCCACCATCTCTTGTCATTATCATCATCGTTAGCCACCATTTTTCGGCGACCTCATCCAGATCTACATGAATCTTGTTGTTTTAAGTGATGAAATTGACTCTAAATAATGGTGATTCTTCAGATCTTGTCTATTTTTCTCTCTCTCACTCTTTTCTTTAACTAGATATGTTGCAAATCCGATTCGGATTCATTTTTTTTTCAGTGATAAATTTATTACTCTCTTTCTCACTCTTTTTCTTTAACTAGATATGTTGCAAATCCGATTTGGATTCAATTTTTTTTTAGTGATAACTTTATTACTCTCTCTCTCTCTCTCTCTCTTTTTCTTTTTTCTGTGTATATAGGGAATGAGATTGGGTTCTTGTAAGTGAACATGAGTAAAAATGAGTGAATAAAATTTATCATTTGTAATTTTTATACAAAATCAATCAATGATAAATCACTATAAGAAATTACACTTTTGGCAACGACGTCAATTTTTCATAACCAAAACTATATTTTTGGTAACACAGTGATCAATTTTGTTGGTAAAAGTAGACCTTTACTAGCGCAATTTACTACCGTCGGTAAAAAAACATAACATTCACTAGGCGCCAAAATTATTGGTTGGCGCCAAAATTTCAAAAATTTAAGCAACGAGGCTTATTTTTTAGCAACACAATAAGCGTCGTTATTAGTGTGCTTACTTTTGGTGACAACAAGTTGGCATGGGCAAAGAGTTAAACATCTAGCGACGATAACACTATTTGTTGGTAAAAGTTTTGCTGAAATGAGGTGATTTAGTGAGTTGTGTTTTTATTATAACTTTTCAATGAGTTTTAAATATTCTAATTATTGACTTGTAAAATTAAAGTCACTATCACAAAAACAGTTAAATATCACATTTTGACAAATAAAAATATCTCACTTTTATTGGAAATATGATAAAAAAAAAATTAGATTGATATTTTAATCACACTTGATTTGATTGAGTGCGATAATATTTATTTTTTATGTCACTTTTCCATTAAGTGTCATTAAAAAATTAGATTGATATTTTAATCAAATCGATTTGATTGAGTGTGATAATATTTGTTTTTTATGTCACTTTTCAATTAAGTGTCATTATATATATATATATATATATATATTTTTTAATCACACATTCAAACTAACGTGTGATTATATATATATATTTAAAATTTTTATTTTATATAAATTAATATTCTAAAATTCCCACACCAAATCATTTGGATCACATCATTAATTTATCACATCATTTTAATCTCAACAAACATTTTACATTTTTTCATAAAAAATCAAAAATTAATAATTCCCAAACAATCCCTTGTCACTCAAAATACTTGTCATTTTAACTCATAATTGTTTCTTATTTTCCACACTTCATATTTGCTAGGTATTTATTTATTTAGTTAAAAGGATGTGAGGGTCCCAATCTCCATTGTCAAAAACAACAGCCTTAGCTCTCGCTCTTAATCTTTCTCACAGAGCTCTCTGAAATTCCATGGTTATCCCCGCCTCTCACATTGTGTTGAAGATGGATGATGAAGCTATCGCAGATGACTTCTCTTTTGGAAGCTTTTTTTCTTGAGCTGTGTCTCAGAAGGTGTGCCATCTCTCAGAAGGTGTGCCATCTCTATCTGTATCTCACAAGCGGTGCCCTTTCTATCTAAGTGTAGACACTCCATTTTTGACCGCCCTTAAGACTTTGGTATCACCAATTGATCACCCAATGATGAATTTTTACGCTTGTCAAATGCTCGATTTCCTCAGTAAGAAGCCTCAGTTTTGAGCCTCAGAAACCTACAAACCTTGCACCATTTGTTTTGGACCAAAACAACAGTTTTCCAAGCCTAACCACCCAGGGAACTACAGGCCACTTGGTGGCTGGCCAGAAATGAGTGTACGACCGTCCCCTTAGTGGTTAGCCGGCCACTTATGTCAAAAACCCATATCTTTTTGCCAGTTGTGCTAGCTGTCTCCACAGGTACATGTACTGCACCAGCTGTTTCTATCATGATATTTCGAAGAGCCTAACATATTTTTCTATAAATACTTGACCCCCTCTCATAAAATTAGATTAGAAAATTTTGGAGAAGGAAAATTCTTGGAAAAAAATATCTCTCTCTCTTCCTTATAACCTGTACACACCTTACCTAGACTTCCTAAACTAGATTTTTAGGGCTCTTTGCTGAGGTTGTTCAACTTAAATATTAGCTCTTAAGGGCGAGAGCTTGGTGGTTTGTAACTCAAAGTGTTACTCCTCTTCAAGAGGTATAATTCCTAACTTCTTTCCCTTATTTATTTACCATCTTTATTTGCTGTTTTTGGATCATTTTTCAACTATTTTTATGGGCTGAAACTTGTGGTTAAAAGCTACCCAAGGTAGAAGGGTGGACCACCCTTCTTTGTACCTTATATTCTAAGCTCTTGCCCTTGTGTTTTCCATCTTTTCATCAACTTTTTTTGATCTTTTTACCACTGATTTTCAGAGGTTTTCAGAGGCTAAAAATGTGATTTTGAAGTCCTAAAAACGGAGGAGTTAGCCTCTCATCCTCGTGCTTGTTTACTAGCTTAATTTCCTCAATATTGTAGCTAGCTCTTTTAAACTTTTCCATGTGAATTTCAGTGCTATGTTTGACTGTTTTAGGACTATTTTAGGTTGTTAGTTTCATTTATTCTTTGTATAGCATGCTTCTAGTGTAATGGCCCTCATAGGTTTGTGTTTTAGGCATTAAACACCAACTAATTTGAGTTAATAGCATTTATTTAGTACTTTCCATACTTGTGTTCACCACTAATTACCTCTGTAACCTCTCTCTTTCTTGGCTTTTTTCTTTGCTATGAGAGTTGTTTCAAATGGTCATTGTTTAAGCTTGAGAAAGAGATCCTTGTGCTTAATGGTTTAATCTCTTCGGAGGTTCATTACCCAAGACATGACATCTCGCTCATGCCCACAACCCTTTATTTGACACTTCTCTCCATTGGTGGACTTAATTTTCATTTTTGGACTAAAATGACTAATGAATGGAAAGGTAATTAAAAGAGGCAATAAAACTTGGACTAAGAAGTAACAAGATAATAAAGTGGTTTGGGATTCAATCGAATGTTAATTGACTCCATTGAGTCTTGAGTTGTTTCATACTTCTTAGTGATGAAAACGGTTCAAGAGTCAATGTCAACCACTTCCCTTGATCAATATCATGATAGGAAGGAGGTTCATGAGTCTTTCTTTGTCATTTATCGAAATTGTATCCCCTGATGCATAAGCTATCACGTAATGAATTTGCATCAATTGATGGCTTGCGAATCGAGCCTACCCCTACTTTGACCTGTTTGATGATAAGGAAAGGCATTGTGGACAAACATCCCTTGAAAATACTTTGTTTGTGCTTTGTTTCATGTCTATTGCAGCAGGGTAGTAGCAAACATTAGTGACCGGCCGGCTACCTTTACTGTACGGCTGACCACTTCTTCTGGCCGATCGACCACATTTTTCAGCTTGGCAGTATTATTTTTTCTACAGAACAGAGCAGAGAATGAGGTGAAAAACAGTGCACCTTTTTGACTGTACAACAGAAGTATTCTGGCAGCAGAACAAAGAGCATTTTCGGGTGGAAATCCGCGTGCATACATGGGTCATTCCTCGTTTCTCGAGGCTTGTTACAATTGTGTTCACTAGTAGCGTGTTGCAATTAATTAGCTAGTTAGAATAGCAGCTTAATTTATGTTGTAAATAGTTGTGTCGTAGTTAATTAATTAGTTTGAATAGCTAGTTAGTTCTTGTGTTGTACTTAATAATTAGTTAGTGTAGCTAATTCATTTTTGGCGTTGTAATAATTAGTATTAGGACATTCAGTCGGACTCTCCTGCGTGAAGGCAAACTTGTAATAATGTGCATATCTTCCAACCCCACACCTTTCTCCTTTTTATTTACACGCTTATGATGGATAGCATAGAGTATCATGTTTTAATTAGCATTTTCCATAACTTGCATCCATTTGTCTTGCATGCATTGGGCTCGACACATCATTCTAACTTTGTGGTTATTTCACATTCTTCATTTGAATACGTGCTTAACTACATGTTATCAAATTAATCTGCATGCCATGCTAGTAGTCGGGCCTAGTAGTTGCATTTCGCATGTATTGCATTAGCCATCGTGTCTCGTTAGGATCATGCATTTTTTCTAAACTCTTTTGTTTCTTTTGGCTTGCCTTGGAGTACTAGATGAGCACTTATTGCTTTAGTATATTGCATAAGTGTTAGTGTTGCCATATCAAGCATGATTACCATGAGGCTAAGTGCTTACTTGATTTATCCCTTGAATGCCTGCGGATAAAGGCTAATTGCTCAAATTGAGGTAATTTGATGAATGTATATATGAGATCACTTTTTCAAGTGGAACATATTCAAAACATACATGAAATCAAAGTATTCCAACTTTTGCAAATTAGTCTATACTTGTGTGCATCACATAGTAAATTAGCCTAATAAATCAGAACAAGAGCATATAATGTAAATAAGAGTTACATCATGATTAGTAGAAACCGATCTTTGATCGAGCGAGTGGGGTGCTCAATTCATCACATTCCTCTCTCATACCTAAGTTCTTGAATTGAGACACTTTGGGTATGTTTGGTTTGGCTTTGTAGAGTGATTTTGGAAAAAAATTTCTAAAAAACTTGTTTGGTTTGTAATTTTTCCAAAATAATTTTCAAAATCACTTTATCTCTCTTACACATCAATCAATCACTTTTTCTCTCTCCTCTCTCCTCTCTTATTCTCAATCACTTTTTCTCTCACACACATTTACTCAATTATAACAAAATATCAAATCATTCCAAACTCTCAAACTCCAAAACTACTTTCAAAATATACAACTAAACAAACCAAAAAAATTTCTAAACTCTCTTCCCATAACAACTTTTAAAAATTACTTTCCCAAAACCAAATCAAACATACCCTTTAATGATAACGAATAAGTGGCCTTTGGCACGAGTCTCGAGTTTTCTAAATTTTTTAAAAATATTTAGGTGGCAACTCTATAATCTGGCAAAGCAGTCCATTTTTTGACATTTTGATTCAAAGTCGATTTTCTAAAAGAATGACGGATTTGGACTCATTTGTGTTTATCTATTTCACATTACACTTGTAAAATCAGATTTAGAACCACAAGAGTCTAAACTGTAGGACTATCGTATCCGAAAGGAGCACGAAAAGCAAGCTACACTAAGATCCGAATTTGATTTTCATTTTTGATTTGATTTGATTTGCTTTTGTATTTGATTTTCGTTTTTGGTTTGATTGACATTTGTATTTGATTTTAATTTTTCATAAAGTTTGAATTTGAAGGGTTCATGCCCTAGCTCTGTAGAATTGCCTTTGCATTGATTGAGCTATTGATTGTCTTGTTTTGATTTAGATATTGATTCAATTTTGGGATTGGCAGTGATTAAGAAAAAGTCGAGGAACAACAACGCGATGGCGAACAATTCATCACTGATCTACTCTGGTTCTCCCTCAATCTCTCTGTCGTAGGGTTTTGACTTGATCTTCCTTCACATTTTAAGTTAAGTTTTTCTCTGTTGCATAGATGTATCCATAGACTCCTGTCTCTGTGTTTATAAAGATGGTCAAATTTATGATTGATTAATGATTGATTTCAGTCCATTAAAGTGATTAGAGAGATTGTAAGCCATGGGTTCCTATTCTGTTTTCATGTTATGGTTCATTTTTTCGGGTTTAATTTTGTTCAAGGTATGGTAAGTTAGATTGTAATTTGTTTGATTTGTGGTTTTTTTTTTTTGTTCTTTTTTTGTTGTTGTTGTTTTTTGTAGTGCATGGCAAGGTTGGCTTTACTAGTGCTTAGGATTTTGCAATTTCAAGTTATTGATTTTTTTTTCCCTCCCGGGATTTTGTAGGATTTTAGTGGCTACACGTTACCACTCACAATTGCCATTGTTTTGTTTGGTCAATACGAGGATGATCTGGACTTTTGTGATGATATTGTGTACACTGGTCAAGGTGGGAATAATTGCTCTGCAATAAACGTCAAGTACGGGATCAAGTAATGTTACATGCTAATTTGGGATTGAAGGTTTGTATCTATGAGTTCTTATTATTTGGTTGTTTTTCATCTTGTTTGTTGTGTTTTGTGTTGATGTTTATTAGGCCATATGTTGTTTGTAATTTCTTCCAACTAAATGTGCTGTGAACAGATTCTATTTCTTTTGTTCCTTTATAACTTACCTTTAATTGTATTAGAGACCTTGCACTCTTGGAAATTTTGCAAGACACACCTGGAGAAAATATCTTCCATCTTGGAAATATGTTCGTTTGGATTATACTTAAACGTTGTAATTGCTTGGAACTTTGAACCTTTACTTAAAAATTATCAGGATTTGTTAAAGAGAAATTTTGTTTCATATAACTTATCATAGTTGGTAGAACTCTAATTCTGATGCATTTGTTATTTCCAAAATAACTTACGTGAAATTTCCTGGTAGATCTTTAAGAAAAAACATGCTAGGGATGAGATAAGAGAAAATAGCGTAAGATTGTAGCGATCCTAATTTTCTTAAGTCATTATTTATTATTATTATTATTATGATTATTATTATCTTATTTTATTTTTGACTTTATTAATTGTGTGGTTACATGAGAATTTAATGTGATATTTAATTAATTTAATATGTTATTTAATTAATCTATATATTTATATATTTATATTCGTTATAAAAAAAAGAGGTGTTATATATATATATTTAATCTTATATTTATATTTATATATATTATAATTATGTTGTATTATATAATATAATATATTATAATAGTTATTAAGTTAGAATAGGATTAGGAATCAATCAAAAGAACAGAAAAGAAAGATCCAAATCCTAGGCTGAAAAAAAAAAAAAAAAAAAACTAAACGCCAACCAACACCACCACTAATCTCATAACAACCATACCTCAATTAAGGTAAGAACAACTAGTCAAAACACTTAAATAAAGTACGCGGTTACAAACCAATGTTCAATTATATCCAATGACTAAAGTCATAAAAAAAATAATAAATGCAATTAAACTAAATCAAAAACCATAAAGCTCAAGAAAACAAAAGAAGTCTAAACGACCTATGTCCTACGATCTAGTTTTTCTTGTCACACCATAGCTCAACTAATCCGCAAAGGAAGCTCGGCTGCGCTGCAAACAGAATGCACCCGAGTTGCAAGAAAAACAGCGCAGTATAGCAAGGATACTGGTATTGAGTACAAGATTTAACACCCACGTGACCACACATAACAAAGAATAACATTTAATTCTGTGTTACGAGAAAGACATAGTGTTTTCATCCGCACCGAGACGATAGATGTGTAGTTTCTCGAGATACGGTGGCATTTAGTTCTGGGCCGTACACAACGGAAATATAAAATTAAATATTTAAAAATAAACAAAATAGAAATAAAAATATGATAGGTAAAGCCCTGCATAAAGTAGTAGACCCACCAGTCCTGCAAAATGAAAGTTAGTCATTATTTATAATCAAAGAATTGGCTAAAGAAAGTATAAAAATGGCACGTTTCAATACTTAATGATTTGAACTAACCAAAACTCAAAAAAAATAAAGAGTTGTACAGTAGTCAAAATATTAAAAGACAACGTGAGAACAATATAGTAGAACTGAACAGTATTGAGAAAAAAAACTTGATAGAAGAATATAGACGGATCTTCAACCGAAAAATCTGAAAATGAAAACGAACAGAAACTGTCCTAAGAATAATTTTTTTTCGAAAAAGTTCAAAACACGAAAGTGTTCAGCAATAAGTTTTACTAAAGGTTATACCAAATCAATGAAAAATGAGCTCGTTCATGAGTTTAAAACAATATCTAAAGTCTGCATCGGCCAAATGAAAAAACACTATAATCAAGATCATCGATATAAGTTTTAATCGATCTTTGTAATAAAAGTTAAAATACAAAAGTATCTAAAATCACGTTACATGCCCTGCTCAAATTTCAATAATTTATCGAGGTCATTTACTATTTTCAGCTATCTACAAATCAATACAGAATACTACACTAAACCATAAAGCTCATAATGTAAATTCTTGTACCCTTAACTCCACCACTTTGGCCCTCTACTTCCGGCCTACACATATCCCATGTGCGTCCCGTATACCTAATACAGCTCCGAAAGCCAAACTGTGCATGGGATTGTCGTCCCGAGTATGACCTACACTCCCCGGATGGTTAGCATATATGTACGCAATAGAATTAAAGACTCGTCTACTCATGAGACGAGCAACATATATAGTATTACATAGCTCTCACTCATGAGAATAAACATAACAATGCCAAGCCCAAAAGGCACATTTAAATAATGTCTCATAATACTCACTTTTTTTTTTTTACACTGCTGTTCTCACCAACACTCAAATTAAAACAACACCATCCATGGATCATGTTGAGTTATAAATAATTTTATCTATGGGGTTCTTGAATTAAATTTATTTATATAACCACGAGGTGTTGTTACAACTCATAAATAAGCTATATAGAAATCCTAAGCCTTTGGCATACCAACTAATCAAAATAATTAAAATCAATCAATCATCTAAAAAATCCTAGCCTTACATACACAACTATCAAAATAATTAAAATCAACAATCATCTAAATCCTTAACATTTAATAACCACTAAATAAAATAATTAAAATTGAATTCTATCATTCTTATGTAAAAAACACAAGTCAAACTAAACATCAATTAAAATAAAAAATAAAATAAAATAAAAACAACGAATAAACATATAAATCAAGGAAAGTGAGTTTTTGTACTCAAATATTTTTTTGAAGATCGAAAAATCACTAAGAAAATCCAGTATTTAATGAGCCACGCAAATAAACCCTAACTCTTTTTCTTCCTCTCCTTTCTCTTTTCACACACACACGCTAGACTCTCTTTTTTCTTTGATTTTCTCTCTCTGTCTCTCTCTCTCTCTCTTTCTCTTCCTGGCTTTTGTTCTTGCTGCCACACGCTCTTTCTTTTCTTTTCTTTTGATTGATTCCTAATCCTATTTCTAACTTAATAACTATATAATATATTTATTATATAAATACAACATAATATAATGTATATAATATAAATAAGATTAAATATATATAATATATAAATAACACCTCTTTTTTTATACGAATATCTAAGATATAAATATATAGATTAATTAAATAATATCATTAAATTAATTAAATATTCACATTAAATTCTCATAAACCAACACAATAATTAAGTTCAAAAAATAAAAAAAGATAATATCATAACATAATATAATATAATAATGACTTAAGAAAATTAGAGCGCTGACAATATATACCACCTCAAAAAAATCTCGGCCCGAGATTCGATAAGAGAGAGCTACTAAGCAAAGAAGTTCGGGCATACGCCAAACTTTCTCTTTAGCTCCCAGTAATATCGTTCTCATCTCCACTCCATTACACTTTTACCAAGTCACTTTGCTTGCGGCCGCAACGCTTTACATCCCGATCTGAATAGTTATCGGTCGCACCATATACGTGGATCATCATTAATCTTCAACACTTTTAGTGATACTACTTGGAGGGTCTTGTACCCACACTTGCGCAATAAAGTACATGGAACACATTTGTGAATCATAGCTAAAGCAGGTGGTAGAGCTAATTTGTAAGCCACATTACCAATCTCTCAATATCTCATATGTCCAAACCAAATCTAGCCAACTTTCCCTTCTTTCCGAACCGCATGATTACCTTCATGGCGAGACCTTCAAACACAAAGATCTCAACTATTCAACTCAAACCCCCTGATTGTTCTATCAGCGTACTCTTCTGACGACTTTTGTGCAGTCTTCTTAAAATACGTTCCCGAATAATGTCACTTTTCCATTGTTCTTTCTCACCAGCTCTGCCTAACAATGCGCATCCCTACCTTCACCAACAAGCAGGTGATTCGACATGCTCCCATACAAGCCTCAAAAGGTGCCATCCGCAATACTGTGTGATTAGCTACTATTATAAGAAAACTCACCAATGCAAGTGTTTCTTCCAACTACCGCCAAGATCGAGGACTACGAGCTCTCACATATTCTTTAAGATTGATTTACCGCTCAGTTTGTCCATCTTTAGAGATGATAAGCCGTGTTCAAGTCAACCTAGCACCCAAATCATGTTGAAAACTTTCCAAAACTTGCCACAAGTAACGGATCACGATCCGTAACTATAAAACTGGTGCGTCATGAAGTCACACCACCCTCTCGAAATACCAACCTAGCTAGCTTTGTTCGTAGTTCGGTGAACCACTGATAGGAATAAAATGAGCAGAACTGGTTGAGTGATCAATTATCCCCAAATCTTAGGATTCATTGCCTCGCTTAGACCGTTGACAATCCATCCACGAGTCATAGAGATATACTCCATTTTTCCAAGTAGGAATCTCAAGGAGCTACAAAAGTCCAAAGCGTCGTTTGTGTCCTTTTGCCCTTAACCTGTTGACATACAATTATACATTGAGAAAACATACTCTCTACGTCTTCTTCATTGACCTTTCCGACCAAAACATCCTCTTCAGGTCGTATGATACCATTTTAGTCCACCAGGGTGTTAATTGAGTGAATGAATTTATGGGACGTATGGGACATCATCCATAATCTATGTTCACTATATTTTCCAACAAGTTAGATACACACTAACCTGCTCTTGAATCGCAAATCCCTCCATCTGAGTCCAAGACCAATCAGTTAGGACAATTCATCGACAAAATCACTACAAGGTGGTCAATCGAGTTGCTAAGGAGAAACCATCTTAAATTTGCATCGACGAACTTACCGAATACATCGCTATTCGACATGGCTCAAACTATCAATGTATGCCTTTAGCACTCTCTATGGTTAATATCATGTATCGAAATTAGCTCAATGACTTCCATTCTTAAATCATCAAGAAGCCTTTAATCCATGTTGATCACTAAGTGGCATCAGTTGACCCACATTTCCTTTCCCTCGGGGTAAAGGAATCTCAAATACATAACTATTGACGAATTTCAACCCACCTCTGTGTGCTCTGTTCAACTCTTTTTGAGGAAAGAGATATTTGAGGCTTTGCTGATCTGTGTACAACTTGCCAAAGTGCTCCTCAAACAAGTAGTGTCGCCACAAGCTTTCATACCGAAAACAACTGCCTGCCAACCTAAGTCATGAAGTAGGTATCGTCTCTCATGAGGTTAATTAACTTGCGAAAGCATAGAAGATACAACCTTTTGATGTGCATCAACACACATCCCAACCCATTCCACTTGCTACTCAGTAAAACTACTCAATTTTTCCCTTACTGGTATAGTTAACACGTGCTGTTAGTCAACTGGGGATCACCTGTCTTTTAACTCCTGGAAAGATTCTCACCATCATCTGTCCATTACAAACTGCACATTCTTGCGGGTCAACTAGTCATGGGTACTACAATATGGAAAAACTTCCTATAAATCTCCTATAATAACCTGCTAAGTCTAAAAACTTCTCACCTTCTGTTAAGGTCGTAGGCTACTTCCATTCTTTGAACCCAACAACTTTATCAGGATCTATTCTATCCCCTGATTAAGACACAACATGCCCTAAAAATCGAACTTCTTTTCTCCCAAGAACTTTGAAGTAGCGTATAGACTTGCTGCTCTCGTCAAAGTCTGCACACGACGGTTTCAAATGTTGTCTCTGTATTCCTCCTCATTCTTAAGATACACCAGGATACATTTCTATGGAAGATGTTAATCAAAACTATTCTAGATACCGGTTGGAAAAACTTCTGTTCATCAAGTCCACGAAATAGTAGGAGCATTTGTCAAACCAAAAGGCGATTTATAAGAAATTCGCCACATACTCCATACCGGGTCCGAAAGCAGGGGGAAGCGGTATACTTTCCTCTAGAACCTCATCTGATTGGTAACCCGTTCTGAGGATCAAACTGAGAGAACATGGCTGCGCCCCTTTAACTGATTCAAATAAGTCATCAATTCTAGATAGCGAATACTTGTTCTTGATAGTCACCCTTTTAGCTCCTGTAATGGCTATGCACATAAGGAGAGTGCCATCTTTCTTGAAAACAAAAGATCACAGGTGCTCTCCACACGGGTAGTTACTTGAACGACATGAACCCTTTCTAATGCATCTCTTACAACTACTTTTTCATCTCCACAAGCTCTTTAGGTGCCATTCTAATATGCCGCCTTAGAAATCGTGAAGTTCCCGGCACTAGGTCAATGCGAAATTCTACTACCTGTCGAGGTGGAGGTCCAAGTATCTCCTGAAATACATTCTCAAAACCACCAGCCATATCTACCTCACTAATATCCTGCTTAGGGGTTTCTACCGAGCACAGAAAACTCGGTCATCACTGACTTTTCTCCATCGCTAGAAGAGGTGGGTAAGCGTGGCATACGGAGATATTCTATAATTACAACCTTCAACACAATCTAGAAGTCACAAAGTAATTTGCAGCCAATCCATACCCAAAATAATTGTAAACCCTAAAACCCTTAAAACAATAAGTCTACATACAGACTCTACCCACAAAGTCAATTCAAAATTTTTACACATCTCATAAAGAGTAATGCCCCTCCTAAAAGGGTCTCAACACGAATAGGTCTAAGACAAGGAGGTAGTACAATACGTTCTCTTTCTCAAACTGTCTAATATAAAAGAATGAGAGGCCCCAATATAAAAAAGTACTCTAATGGGGTCTTAAAAAAAAATTAAAGATACTTTCCAGCCATCACCTTCAAGTAAACACAAAAAGAATTTGTTCATAAATACTTAGAATAAACTCAACCACCAAACTAAACCAGCAACCCATGTTTCCATTATCCGATGATCACCTAAACTCTCACAAGTCTAGGATAACCTTAGAGCTCTGATACCAAACTGTCACGCCTCGAAATTTGGATAATTAAATATTAAATTAGGACTAAAACCCCAATCAATATATCCATTCATCCAAATCCTAGGGGTGAAACAAAAAAAAAAAACTAAAACTAAACGCCAACCAAACCATCCACCCATAATCTCATAACTAACCAATACCTCAACATTAAGGTAGCAACAACTAGTTAAAACAACTTAAATAAAGTAGTTACAAACCATGCCAAATTATTCCAATACTAAAGTCATAAAAAAAAATAATATAATAATAAAACTAATATCGACCCTAAGTTTAAGAAAAAAAAGAAGTCTAAACGACATGTCCTACGATCATAGTTATTTTTTGTCACCACCATAGCCTCAACTAATCCTGCAAGGAAGCTCGGCTCGCTCAAACAAAACGCACGGAGTTGCCAAGAGACAAAACGGGTCAGTATACAAGTATATGGTATGAGAAAGATTTAACACACCAAGTGTTCCAGACACAAACAAAAATACATTTAAATTCTTGTTACGGGACAAGACAAGTAGTGTTCCATCGCACCGAGACGAATAGGTAGTTTTCGAGATACGGTGGCATTTAGTTTTTGCCCATACACAAACGAAATATAAATTGAATATAAAATAAAAAAATAAAATAAATATGGTGGGTCAGCCCTGCTAAAAAGTTAGTAAGACCCACCATCCTGCAAAATAAAGTTAGTATATTTAATCATAATAATTTGCTACAGAAGTATAAAAATGCACCGTTTCATGCTTAAATAATGAATTGACCAAAACTCAAAGAAACAAAAGTTGTACATAATCAAATTTTCTAAAATGCACGCGAACGAATATAGTAGAAACTAAACAGATTGAGAAAAAAAACTTGATAGAAGAACCTAGACGGATTTCAACGAAAAATCTGAAACTGAAAACGAACAGAAACTGTCTTAAGATGTTTTTTTCAAAAGTTTAAAACACGAAAAGTGTGCAGAATAATGTTTTACTTAATTTTTCGCGAAACCAATAAAAATGAGCTCGTTTCGTGGTTAAAACAACATCTAAAGTCTATTTGCCAAAATGAATTAAAACTACTATAATCAAGATCATCCGATTATAAGTTCTAATCGATCTTTTTAATAAAAAGTTTAAAAACAAAAGTTGTCTAGAATCATGTATCATGCCTTGCTCAAATTTCATAATTTATGAGGTCGTTTACTATTTTTCAACCTGTACAAATCAATACAATACACACTAAACCATAAACTCATAATTAAATTCTTTGTACCTTAACTCCACCACTTCCGCCTCCACTTCCGGCCTACAACATATATCCCATGTGCTCCCGTATACCTAACACCGCTTCGAAGCCAAACTTGCATGGGGATATCGTCCCGAGTTTGACCCACACTCCCGGTAGGTTAGTATATACGTACGACGCGTAAATCAAAACACTCGTTTACTCATGAGAACGAAGCAACAATATAATATACAAAACATCTCACTCATGAGAATAAACATAACAATGCCAAGCCTAAGGCATTCAAATAAATCTCATAATTTTCCTTCTTTTTTTTACTTCTTTCTCACCAACACTCAAATAAACAACAATCCATGGAGTCATAGTGGAGTATAAGGAATTTATCTATGGGTTCTTAACTAATTTTAATTTCATATAACCAGAGTGTGATTACAACCATAAAATAAATCCATATAAAAAACCCTAAGCCTTGCATACACAACTAATCAAAATAATTAAAAATCAATCAATCATCTAAAAATCCTAAACCTTATATACACCACTAATTAAAATAATTAAAATCAATTTATCATCTTTATGTAAAAAACAATCAAATACATCAAATAAAATAAATAAAAATAAATAAATAAAAACAACGAATTAAACATAATAAGAAGAGTTCTTGTATTCACAATTATTTTTTTTAAGAGTCAAAGAATCACTTAAAAAATTTAATGAGCCACCAAAATAACCTAACTCTTTTCTTCCTCTCTTTCTCTCCACACACAGCTTAGATCTCTTTTTGTATTTCGCTCCTCTCGTCTCCCCCGTGGCTTTTGCTTGCTACCAACCTCTCTTTCTTTCTTTTCTTTTCTTTTCTTTTTCTGATTGATTCAATCCTATCTAACTTAATAACTTTATAATATATTTATATTATATAATACACATAATTATAATATATATAAGGGGAATTTATCAAAGAAAGTCCATATGGTGAGAATGCTATTTCAATTGGTTCCATAAATAATTTTTTTGATTGGGCAGTCCATAATAGTAGAGATTATCTTCTTATAACTCCTTTTTAAATTATATTTGTTATGTGGGGGACAAATAATATGCCCTCACATATATGCCTTCTTCTTCTTAATGCTTACTTCGTTAAGCCTACCGATTCTGCCGAGACTCGATCGCTGTTCATCTCAAGCACTGACGTTCGATAGTCGTGATCTCTGATATGTCCTGTTTTTCCCCAACAATCTCAGTTTCTTCTCCATTTTCATATTTCAACAGACATTAGTTCAACATTTTTTGTAGTTTCTTTCAGAATCCACATTCGCACGACTGAGAGAGCTAGCCGAATTCAATCTTCAGCGGACTCTCTGCGACGCCAGCCAAGATTCGGACGTTTTTGGGCTTACCATAAGGGGAGGAAGCAGAGAATCTAAACCCTAGGTTCAAGTCAATGTCGAACCAAAGCCTATTATCTTCTTCGCTCTCAAATCTTACAATATTAGATTCCAATAAATCAAACACCAGGGCTCGAAGATGGAGATGGATAAATTGGGGTTTTCAAGGGTGCGAAAAGAAGAGATCTGTGCGAGGAACTGTGGCCAGTGTGGAACCACCAACTGTGGAACCAAAACTGAGCATTGAGATTGAGAACCAAACTGTGAATCGGGAGGACCACAGACAGAATCGGTGAGATTGAGAATGAGAATCGGTGGAATCGGTGGTACGGTGAGTTCAGTCGATTCGTCACAAATGCAATGGAAAACAAAGGGTCAAACTGATGGAAGCTGAAAGGGACACAATCCACGTCAAAAAAAAAATAAATGTCAAATTACTTGGTTACGTGCACAAACCACCACGTTCATGTTTTGAGTCTTACACACTTACTAAATTAAAATAGTATTAGTGTGTTTTTCGATCAGCGTGACACACAAACACCCATCACCTTATCCCATACCAAACCCACACCAAAATGGTCAATCAATAATTACTGGCAGTGGCAAAACTTGTCAACAAACAAATTAAGGGACCATCCAGTCACTAAGAAAGCATTTTAGGACCATTATGGATTAGCAAGTCCACTTAAAATGGATTTACTGTCAATTCCCCTATATTA
>NW_021026564.1:785315-983098 GCF_004153795.1 Camellia sinensis
GGATTATAGCTTCAGCCCCAGGGGCACTATTATCAGAGACAGGGTGAATTGCGCCCACAGGGTTATTAAGGACAGCAGTAACAAGTGCCACAGTTGGGTTATCGTTCTCCCGTACCTCAGTTGGAGGGACCCCCACCTATCAGACCAGTAGCACCTCAACCGATCAATAGGAAGTGTTTTGGGTGTCAGCAGTTAGGACATGTAATCAAGAATTGCCCTCAGAGACAGCAGGCGCGACAGGGTCAGGCAGCTCCAGCCAGGGCATTTGCAGTTATGCCAGGAACTGACAAAGTGCAAGGTACTTTTAATCTCTTTCAAGAACCCATTAGAGTTCTTTTTGATACGGGTGCCTCTCATTCTTTTATATCTAGACAGTTTGTAGAAAGAGAACGTATTGTAACTACCTCCTTGTCTTGACCTATTCGTGTTGAGACCCTTTTAGGAGGGGCAATTACTCTTTATGAGATGTGTAAAGATTTTGAGATTGACTTTGTGGGTAGAGTCTTGTATGTAGACTTAATTGTTTTAGGGTTTGAGAGGTTTACAATTATTTTGGGTATGGATTGGCTGCAAAATTACTTTGTGACTCTAGATTGTGTTAGAAGGTCTGTAATTATAGATATTCTCGATATGCCACGGCTTACCCACACTTCTAGCGATGGAGAAAAGTCGATGATGACCAGTTTTCTATGCTCGGTAGAAATCCCTAAGCAGGATATTAGTGAGGTAGATGTGGTGCGTGAGTTTGAGAATGTATTTCAGGAGATACTTGGACCTCCACCTCGACAGGTAGTAGAATTTCGCATTGACCTAGTGCCGGGAACTGCACCGATTTCTAAGGCGGCATATAGAATGGCACCTAAAGAGCTTGTGGAGATGAAAAAGTAGCTGTAAGAGATGCTTTAGAAAGGGTTCATTCGTTCAAGTAACTCCCCGTGGGGAGCACCTGTGATCTTTGTCTCCAAGAAAGATGGCACTCTCCGTATGTGCATAGATTACAAAGAGCTAAATAAGGTGACTATCAAGAACAAGTATCCGCTATCTAGAATTGATGACTTGTTTGAACAGTTGAAGGGGGCAGCCATGTTCTCTCAGTTTGATCTTAGAACGGGTTACCATCAGATGAGTGTTCCAGAGGAAAGTATACCGCTTCCTACTTTTCGGACCCGGTATGGATTGTGCGAATTTCTTATAATGCCTTTTGGTTTGACAAATGCTCCTACCTATTTCATGGACTTGATGAACAGAATTTTTCAACTGTATCTAGATAAGTTTATGATTAATCTTCATAGATGATATCCTGGTGTATTCTAAGAATGAGGAGGAATACAGAGAACATTTGAAAACCGTGTTGCAGACTTTGAGAGAGCAGCAATTATACGCTAAGTTCAGTAAGTGTCACTTTTGGGAGAAAGAAGTTCGATTTTTAGGGCATGTTGTGTCTAATCAGGGGATAGAAGTAGATCCTGATAAAGTTGTTGAGGTCAAAGAATGGAAGCAGCCTACGAACCTTACAGAGGTGAGAAGTTTTTTAGGACTAGCCGGTTATTATAGGAGATTTATAGAGAAGTTTTCCACTATTGTAGTACCCATGACTAAGTTGACCCGCAAGAATGTGAAGTTTGTATGGACAGATGATTGTGAGAAAGCTTTCCAGGAGTTAAAACAGCGGTTGACTACAACACCAGTGTTGACTAAAGCACCGGTGTTGACTATACCAGTAAGGGGAAAAATTAGTAGTGTTTACTGATACAAGTGGAACTGGGTTGGGATGTGTGTTGATGCACCATCAAAAGGTTGTATCTTATGCTTTTCGACAGTTAAAATCTCATGAGAGACGATACCCTACTCATGACTTAGAGTTGGCAGCAGTTGTTTTTGCGTTGAAAGTGTGGCGACACTACTTGTTTGAGGAGCACTTTGAGTTGTACACAGATCACAAGAGCCTCAAATATCTCTTTTCTCAAAAAGAGTTGAACACGAGGCAACAGAGGTGGGTTGAATTCGTCAATAGTTATGATTTTGAGATCCTTTACCACCCGAGGAAAGGAAATGTGGTCACTGATGCACTTAGTCGACAACATGGGATTATAGCTTCTTTGATGATTTAAGAATGGAAGTCATTGGAGCTAATTTCGATACATGATATTCAACCAATAGAGAGTGCTAAGAGGGCATACATTGATAGTTTGACCGTATAGTCGATATTATTTGGTAAAGTTCGTCAGATGCAGAATTTAGATGGGTTTCTCGTTAGCAACTCGATAACCTTGTAGTGGATTTGATCGATGATTGTCCTACTGATTGGTCTGTGGACTCAGATGGAGGATTGCGATTCAAAGGCAGGTTATGTGTACCTAACATTGTTGAATTGAGGAACAAGATTATGGATGATGTCCATAGGTCCCAAAATACCATTCACCCTGGTGGGACTAAAATGTATCATGACCTGAAGAGGATGTTTTGGTGGAAAGGTATGAAGAAAGACGTAGAAGAGTATGTTTCTCAATGTTATGTATGTCAACAGGTTAAGGCAGAACACCAACGACCGTTTGGACTTTTGTAGCCTCTTGAGATTCCTACTTGGAAATGGGAGTATATCTCTATGGACTTCGTGGATGGATTGTCACGGTCTAAGCGAGGCAATGAATCTATTTGGGTGATATTGGATCAACTCACCAAGTCTGCTCATTTTATTCCTATCAGTGTTCACCGAACTACGAACAAACTAGCTAGGTTGTATATTCGAGAGGTGGTGTGACTTCATGACGCACCAGTTTTTATAGTTTCGGATCGTGATCCGTTACTTGTGGCAGAGTTTTGGGAGAGTTTTCAACATGATTTGGGTGCTAGGTTAGACTTGAACACGGCTTATCATCCTCTAACAGATGGACAAACTGAGCGGGTAAATCAGATCTTAAAGAATATGTTGAGAGCTCGTGTCCTCGATCTTGGCGGTAGTTGGGAAGAACACTTGCCATTGGTGGAGTTTGCTTATAATAGTAGCTATCACACCAGTATTGGGATGGCACCTTTTGAGGCTTTGTATGGGAGGCCATGTCGATCACCTGCTTGTTGGATGAAGGTAGGAGATGCGCCATTGTTAGGGCCAGAGCTGGTGAGAAAGACAATGGAGAAAGTGAACATTATTCGGGAACGTATTAAGACTGCACAAAGTCGTCAGAAGAGTTACGCTGATAGAAAACATAAGGGGGTTGAGTTGAATGTTGGAGATTTTGTGTTTTTGAAGGTCTCGCCGATGAAGGGTATCATGCGGTTCGGAAAGAAGGGAAAGTTGGCACCTAGATTTGTTGGACCATATGAGATCATTGAGAGGATTGGTAATGTGGCTTACAAATTAGCTCTACCACCTGCTTTAGCTATGATTCACAATGTGTTCCATGTATCTTTATTGCGAAAGTGTGTACAAGACCCTTCCCAAGTAGTATCACTAAAAGTGTTGAAGATTAATGATGATCTCACGTATATGGTGCGACCGATTACTATTCTAGATCGGGATGTAAAGCAGTTGCGGCGCAAGAAAGTGAACTTGGTAAAAGTGTAATGGAGTGAAGATGAGAACGATATTACCTGGGAGCTAGAAGAGAAAGTTTGGCGTATGCACCCAGAACTTTTTGCTTAGTACTCTCTCTTATCGAATCTCGGGGCGAGATTTTTTTGAGGTGTATATATTGTAGCGACTCTAATTTTCTTAAGTCATTATTTATTATTATTATTATGATTATGATTATTATCTTTTTTTATTTTTGACTTTATTAATTGTGTGGTTATATGAGAATTTAATGTGATATTTAATTAATTTAATGTATTATTTAATTAATCTATATATTTATATCTTTATATTCTTTATAAAAAAAAGAGGTGTTATATATATATATATATATATATATTTAATCTTATATTTATATTTATATACATTATAATTATGTTGTATTATATAATATAATATATTATAATAGTTATTAAATTAGAATAGGATTAGGAATCAATCAAAAGAAAAGAAAAGAAAGAGAGGTGTGGCAACAAAGAAAAAGCAACAGGAAGAGAGAGAGAGAGAGAGAGAGACAGAGAGAGAAATCAAGAAAAAGAGAAGTCTAGCGACTGTGTGTGTGAAAGAGAAAGGAGAGGAAGAAAAGAGTTAGGGTTTTATTTTGGTGGCTCCATTAATTTTCTTAAGTGATTTTTTGATCTTCAAAAAAATAATTGTGAGTACAAAACTCACTTTCCTTGATTTATGTTTAATTCGTTGTTTTTATTTATTTATTTTTATTTATTTGATGTTAGTTTGATTGTGTTTTTACATAAAGATGATAGATTAATTTTAATTATTTTGATTAGTGGTGTATGTAATGTTTAGGATTTTTAGATGATTGATTGATTTTAATTATTTTGATTAGTTGTGTATGTAAGGCTTAGGATTTTTTAGATGATTGATTGATTTTAATTATTTTGATTAGTTGTGTATGCAAGGCTTAGGATTTTTATATAGATTTATTTTATGGTTGTAATCACACTCGTGGTTATATGAAATTAAAATTAATTAAGAACCCATAGATAAATTCTTTATACTCCACCATGACTCCATGGATTGTTGTTTTATTTGAGTTTATAAAAAAAAGAGTGTAAAAAAAAAAAAGTGAGTATTATGAGATTTATTTAAATGCCTTGGGCTTGGCATTGTTATGTTTATTCTCATGAGTGAGATGCTATGTATATATATATTGTTGCCTCGTTCTCATGAGTAGACGAGTCCTTTAATTTATGTGCGTACATATATGCTAACCATCCGGGGAGTGTAGGTCAAACTCGGGACGACATCCCCATGCAAGTTTGGCTTCGGAGCTGTATTAGGTATACGGGACGCACATGGGATATATGTGTAGGCCGGAAGTAGAGGGCCAAAGTGGTGGAGTTAAGGTACAAAGAATTTAATTATGAGTTTATGGTTATAGTGTGTATTGTATTGATTTGTATAGGCTGAAAAATAGTAAATGACCTCGATAAATTATGAAATTTGAGCAGAGGCATGTATACGTGATTTTAGATAACTTTTGTATTTTAACTTTTTATTAAAAAGATCGATTAAAACTTATAATCGGATGATCTTGATTATAGTGGTTTTAATTCATTTTGGCGATGCAGACTTTAGATATTGTTTTAACTCATGAAACGAGCTCATTTTTATTGATTTGGTATAACCTTTAGTAAAACATTATTCTGCACACTTTTCGTGTTTTGAACTTTTTCGAAAAAAATTATCTTAGGACAGTTTCTGTTCGTTTTCAGTTTCAGATTTTTCGGTTGAAATCCGTCTAGATTCTTCTATCAAGTTTTTTTTCTCAATCTGTTCAGTTTCTACTATATTCGTTCTCGTTGTCTTTTAATAAATTTGACTCTGTACAACTTTTATTTTTTGAGTTTTGGTTAGTTCAAATTATTTAAGTATGAAACGGTGCATTTTTATACTTCTTTAGCAAATTACTTATGATTAAATTATACTAACTTTATTTTGCAGGATGGTGGGTCTTACTAACTTTTTATGCAGGGCTTACCTATCATATTTTTATTTCTATTTTGTTTATTTTATATTTAATTTATATTTCGTTGTGTACGGGCAAGAAACTAAATGCCACCGTATCTCGAGAAACTACCCATTCGTCTCGGTGCGGATGAAACTACTTGTCTTGTCTCGTAACAAGAATTAAATGTATTTTTGTTTGTGTCTGGTAGACACGTGGGTGTTAAATCTTGTACTCATACCAGTATACTTGTATACTGACCTGTTTGTCTCTTGGCAACTCGGGTGCATTCTGTTTGAGCGCAGCCGAGCTTCCTTTGCAGGATTAGTTGAGGCTATGGTGGTGACAAGAAATAACTATGATCGTAGGACATGTCGTTTAGACTTCTTTTGTTTTCTTGAGCTTAGGGTTGATATTAGTTTATGCATTTATTATTTTTTTTATGACTTTAGTATTGGAATAATTTGACATTGTTTGTAACCGTACTTTATTTAAGTTGTTTTGACTAGTTGTTGCTACCTTAATGTTGAGGTATTGGTTAGTTATGAGATTATGGTGGATGTGACTAGTTGTTGCTATCTTAATGTTGAGGTATTGGTTAGTTATGAAATTATGATGGATAGTTTGGTTGGCGTTTAGTTTTTTTTTTTTTACCCCTAGGATTTGGATGATGGAATATTAATTAGGGTTTAGTCCTAATGTAATATTTAATTATCCAAATTTTGGGGTGCGACAAAGATGATTGGTTACTTGGTCATATTGCACCACAGTGGCCCGGTGAGACTAGTAGCTACACTACTCTGGTGCAATATGATGCAAGCCAAAGCTTGTAAAAGTATGAGGTGAAGGTCCAAATCAATTTCATGATTTTGTTTCTTGTGAACGTAGGGTAAGGAAGTGAACTTGTTCCAACCTGCTAATGAATTCTTACCTATGGTCGATAAGGTGGGCCAATATGTTTTTTTTAGTACTAGTCTATGATATTTTATGCTGACTTTGTAAGTTTTAATTTCTTTTTATAACATAAAAACATTCTGATTTGCCCTTGCTTGATTAGATTTATAGGTCCCTTGTTGAGACTACTAAGTCAATTAAAGGAGCAAAAGTACAGAACAATAAGTTTTGTGTCTCGATACATTACCGTAATGTGGATGAGAAGGTAGGGGTTGTTCTAAGCACCATAAGCTGAATTAGTTATTTCAGTGGCACTTTTGTTTCACCAACTATAGGTCTTTTATTTATGTGGTTTCTTGAATTTTTTCAATATTGGAAAACAATTGCACAATGTGCCCAAGAAACACTAAAGGACTCTCCTCGTCTACGATTGACACATGGACAGAAAGTTCACAGATCGATCCAATTTAAAAGTTTATTGCTCTTGGCTCATTTTGTTTCCCCAATCCTGCTAATTTTTTCCCTTTTTTCTGTGTTTCAAGTTTTAGAGGTTCGACCTGTGCTTGATTGGTATAAGGGTAAAGCTGTCAAGTTCTTACATGAATCCCTGGGTGAGTAAATTTTTGGCCTTTGCTATTAAATAGTTCTCTCTTTGTTAGTTGTGAAAATTAATTTTGTTTTCTTGTAACAATCGAATTACGAATTAAATTGATGTAGGCTTAAGTAATTCTGATGATGTGCTCCCAATTTATGTTGGAGATGATTGTTTTGATGAAGATGCATTTAAAGTAATACTTGATTAACCCTAAATAATATAATCAATTTGGTTGTCTGAAAATACATAATTTTTCATTTTCTTTTAGAACATGTAACAAACCAAGATAATCGACTACTCGGAAATTTTGGTTTTGGTTCTAACTCTTGGCATTTGATCGTGACTGTGAATTCATCTCAGATGTCAAAAACTAGTTTCTTTTTATGTTATTTGATTTGAATTATCTTATTTTTACTTATCAAAATAATTGAACTTTATTTTGTAGATTAGTTCAGCAATGTTTGGTGGTGAACTATTGTGCCAAGTATAGTTAATTTATTGTTTATTTTTCTCTTGTTATGTTAAGAAATTATTAGAAATTCTTTTTCCCCCCGTATAACTGTTGCCGCTTGGGATATTTTTCTTTTTTGTCAATGCTTTAACTCAATTCTATTGAGATTTCTTCATGCATTTCCCTTAAATCTCAATCCTTTAAAATTGCAAGTTTAAATTTTCATGACAATATTAATAATAAAAAAGATTATTTTTCTTTCTTGAATGTAGGTTGTTGAAGATGTAGATTATGATCTTGCTCGAGTGCTACTTGGAAATGAGAAGAGGCTTGTTCACATGTATTTGCATATTGTCAGTGGTGATGCTATAGTTGCATTAAACACATCGTTCCAATTGGGATTGACTTGATTTTATTTATTTTGTACTTAGTTTAATTTTAGGTATTGTTGTACATAAACTTAAATTTTGGATTGTAAGAACACGTGGGCTATTGTTGTTATCATAAATAGAATTTATTTATATATTTGGATGTCAATGAATTAAGTGTGGATATTATTTAATAATTTTTTATTGAAAAGTGATTTGTTATTTGTGATGGTAATTTTTGCTATCCCAAATAACAAATTAAATATTTTTTATAGAACAATTAGATGTTTTTCCGACGCAATCAAGTTGTCGCCAAAAGTATCATTTTTACCGATGCAAATTTGAGTCGGCAAAAGTGACAGATAATCATCTTATTTGAACCACTTTTGCCAACACAATGGTAAATTGGCGACAATGGTTGAAGGCTTTTGCCCACAAAGATATTTGTCGCTAAAGACATACTTTGGCGATGCAATGAATTTTTCGTCAATAAAAACTTTTCCTAACACACTTTCGGCGACAGGTAACCGATGAAGCTCTACGGGTCGGCAAAGCTCTTTGTTGACGATTTCTACCTTTTGGCAATGAATTTTGTTGTGTTGCCAAAACTATTTTTTGTTGTAGTGAATTTATAACTGATAAATTATGAGTAATTTTATTAGTGATTTTTTCAGTGATAAATTTATCACTGAATGCGTTTTTGATTAATTTATTAGTTTAGTCTTTGTACTTTTTCTGTGTATATGTCTATGTGTGGCTGTATTTCTGTGAGTGAATAAGTAGATAAGTAAATGATAGTGAGTTAATGTCTATATAGAGTTACTGGCAGTAGTAATGTGATTTTTATTTTTGTTGAATAAAAATCTAAAAAGTGCACTTAGAGTTGCTGGCAGTAGTAATGTGATGTTTATTTTTGTTGAATAAAAATCTAAAAAAAATGTTGCTAAAAATTATTTCCGAAGGTGGTCGTTGGTGTCAGAGATAGTCGTCGGTGCCTGAGGTGGTCACCAAAAACTATCACCGGAGATAATTGCCGACAACCGAAGGTGGTCTTTAGCAAGAGAAGATGCAGTCATGGCAGTGTGAATAATGGGGATGAAAAAGATAACCAGGGGACATTTTTTAGAGATATTGATAGGTGAAAAATAAGATAGGACTATGAGTAAATAAGGATGGTTAATAGGATCGACCCGTAAGTGTCCCTATGTAATAAAAGAAAATTGTTATCATTATTGGATCAAATTGTTTTTTTCTATGGATAACAGACATTGAGGGTTATACAAATAAACGGTTTGAATTATCGAAAAATGTAATGTAATGGACTCCACAAAGCCCAACCCATTCAAAAATATTATTACAATAAAAAAATTATCCAAAAACATCATTGTATTACTTCAATTTTTTTAAACCATAAATTTTATAAAATAATAATGCAATCTCAACCATACATCACTGTTCTAGACAAATTTCATGACAAAATTTTCTAATGCGGAGAGACTTTTCTCCCGTTTTCATCTGAATTGGAGAGAATTGTTTGGGCTAACAAAGCCCATTACGAGTCTCATTTCCATGATTTGAATCGTTTATTTTATAGAGTCATTCTTTTATATTATTCATAAAAAAATTTAGGCCGATATAATATTAGTAGTTCTTTCATTTTATCGCATTTGTACCTAAAAAAATAAATTGTCTAATTTTAAAACACATTGAAGGTTAATTTTTTTTGGACACAAATTCTCTAAAATGAAATGGCTAAAAATATTAAATCCACGTGATTTTTTTTTTATGAATAACAAGTGCATAATCAGATAAAATAAATAAAATAATTTAAATTAATAAGCCTCACCGACTCTAACAATCCTGTCCAATCTTTCGGAGAGAAATCTTCAACCCCTTTCCAATCCACTAGCTTTATTAGGGATAAAATAATTGTTCACGTGCTGTCCAAATGGGGTATATTTTCTTTGCTTCTTGTTCAAGCCAAATAAATCAACTACCCTTTTACTTTTCAACGCCTTTGCTTAGATTTTTATACCAACAAAAATAAAAATAAATATATAAATAATAAGGTCAAGTTTGGCATACTTGAAAAAAGACAAAAAGTTATTATTCTATTTAAGTCACATCATCTTATATAAGTCACATCACCTCTCTAACACATCACTTCAAACCCAATCTAAACCCAACTCATATTTCATAAAAAGTCAAAAAATACACTTATTTAAATCATCCCAAACAACCCCTAAGTGTATATTTTGATTTTTTTATGAAATATGTGTTAAGTTTAAAGTGATGTGGTAGAGAGATAATATAATTTATAATAAATAGGATAGTAACTTTTTTATTTTTTTTTAGGAGATGCCAAACCTAACTTTAATTATCTCGATTTTATTTCTACAGTCCCGATTTAGAGCACTAAATTGGAAACTCTAAAAGCATCATTAATGAGTTGACAAGTGCAAGGAAAAAAACAAAAACAAAGGCTAAATTATCACATCAATAGAGGAGTCCACGTGATGTCATGTCATTAGTGGTGCATTAGTGGTGTTGAATTAATGGTGTGAAGCATTTTTTTTATTTCTATAATTTGAACTATTCATTTTATTAATTTTTGGTGTAAATTATTCATAAAAAATTAAAATTAATTTGATAATCATAATTATATAATTGTATTATATTTATCTTAAAAAAAACTATAATTATAATTTTGAAAATATAATTTTTTTAAAAAAATAATATATACAAAAGATTAATAACATAAATAATTTAAATCATCAAAACAAACATGTAAATCCACTAGAGCCAATAGAAGCCTTTGGCCCCGTTTGGTGTAGCTGTTAAAACAGCTTATAGATTAAAGCTTAACAGACTATAGATTATGACTTTAATCAGAAGTTGTTAATCTGTTTGGTGTAGCTGTTAGGTTATGGATTTAAGTTGCTGAGTAGTGTTTGTTAAATAAGCTGTGAACTACCTTTTTCAATTAATTTTTATTTTTTGTTTGTCTACATTTCTTATAAAAAAAAATAATAATAATCTATAGTCCATTTGGGTCTTTTTCTATTTTAAAAAAATAAAAAATAAAAAAATTTAGGAGTATAACCATAAATTAACATGTCCACAGCAGAAGATGATAATTAGAAGCAAGGGCTGAACAGCTTCTCAGAATCAGCTTTTTTGAATTAAAAATAAGTTTAACCAAACAGTCTAAAATAAATTTTTCAAAACTAAAAACCATAAGTTAGCTCTGAAAAGTTGAAACAAACACCCCCTTTTTGAAACGCTCAAACTCGGGACTTGATATTTAAAAATGATTATATCTAAAATTTGAAATTTTGGATAAAATATTTATATATAACAATGCTCAATTATTAAATCCAGAAATAACTCATTTGACACGTCAACTAGACAAGCTGTAGGGACATTCCAGTTCCTGTTTCCACTTCGACATGACGGGGGAAGATGAAGGGTATGTTTTGGACGGTATGTTATGGGCAGCATGTTCAAAGATTATGGGAAAATTGCAAATCAATCACCTTGTTGGATTTTAATTAATTTTTTAAAAATTGATTTTTTTTATTTTTCATAATTTTGTTTTTATTTTTTATGAATTTTTTTAATATTTTAAGTAAATTTTGTTTTTTTACTTTCTATATTTGAGATCAATTTTTTTTTCACATCCTTCTCTCACAAAAAAATTAAAAAAAAATCAAAAAGTAACTTTTAACCATCTTTTCAAAATACCCCTTTTTATGCTAATGCAAACAAAATTTTTTGTATAATTTTTTTTATATATAATGGTTTTTTTAATTTTTAATTTCTAATCAAAATAATTATAATTATGATTCATAATTACAAGGGAAAGACTATAGTATATGCAACTTATAATTAAAGAAAAAACATAACTAAATACTATATGAGACATAACCAAAGATCTCATAAGTCGTAACTAAAAAATTGATTATAACTGAAGAAAAAATGTTATAACTAAAAATGCATATGATATATCATTTTCAATAAGTGTGTATAGTAAAATTTTCCTAATTACAAACATGTTACTATCACATTATTTTGAATGTATTTTATGTATGAAATATTTATATATAAATCACTTTTTTTTAATTAAAGGCATAAAAATGGGCAATGCTATGCAAGTTATGATATTTGTGATTTTGATTACTACAAATATCAATTTGATAAAAGTTATAATTATAAAAAAAAATTATAATCAAATGTCATCTAAGGTATAATCAAATAGTTCTTAAATTATAACAAATATAATGCCATAACTAATAGCTCAATAAAATATAATCAAATACCATAAAGATATATCAGTGATTTCATTATGATGATACAGTTCGTTCCAGGGAACGGGTTGGACTGATCCATGCTCCTCAATCCTACGTTCGAATGACCAAGCCCACCAGAAGACCGTTCGTTCCAAGGAACGGGTTGGACTGATCCACGCTCCTCAATCCTACGTCCGAATGACCAAGCCCACCAGAAGACCTGCACAAGAGTTTAACGGGGAACAGGAGTCCCCCAGCGAACCCTCCGATGAGCAAGTTAGAAAGAAAAGTGGAGTGTAGTGATGGATTAGAGTTAGAAAACTTAACCTTCTTTCTGTCTTCAACCTTTGTTTATATCCTTTGGTAATCATTTCGTTGTCATTTTCAACCTGTCACATTGGCCGAAAGTCTATGCTCTAACTTACCTTGTTCATGGTAAAGGCGTTTTGTTCCGACGGAGAGGGGTTATTGCACTAAATGTTGTAAGGGGCCTCATTAATGGCAATGTGCCGTGGCATTTACTTTGCAGATCTTTGTCTGCTGATGTGGCTTGCCTTTCTCTCGCCATGTGTCTTGGTGTCATTGGTTCTTATTGCTATATGGGGCTTCAGCAGTGCTAGGCTTTAACATTTGAGTTATGTATTGAGCTATGAATGGTGGACTATAATCTTTATGGACATGTCACATTGAGTATAAAATTTGAAAAATAATATAAAAATTCAATTTTTAGATCCAATGATGTATAAGTAATATAATTAGTTGATAATTAAAAAATTATGAGAAAAATATTACCTTTAATATTTTAATTAATTATCATATTACTAGATTAGATAAGCATAGAAATAGGCACACTAAATCCTTCATGTGTTAGGCCAACGATTCCTGTATCGGTGATGCAACTTTCTATGGCTTGGGATGGTCCCCTATTGATGAATAAAATCACTCAAAATAAAGTGGGTGTTTGGGAAGTTGTTATTTTCGTAAACTATTTTAGTTTTTAACTATTTTAGTAAGTTAAAATTTTTGTGTTTTGGAAGATAGATTTTTTTGTAGTTAGATGTAATGTTTGTGAGAAAAAAAGTAAAATGATTATGGATTTGATGTGATATTTTTTCTTATTGACTATTTTAACCTATTTTGTTTTGTTGTGAATTTTAGCTCAAAAAATCCAAAAAAAAGCCGTTGCCAAACAAATTGAGGTGTTGTTTGGAAAGTGGGTTGGCTTTTTGACTTTTTTGGCTCTTTTAGCCTGAGGCTAAAAAACCTGGTTTGGGAAGGGTTTTAGGTTTTTTTTACTTTTTTATGAGAGAAAGAATGTAATGATTATGGGTTGGATGTGAATACATATAATAAAATACTATATATTAATTAAATAATAGAAAATTTTTATAAAATATTTGATGATATTTTTATCTTGGTCCCTAATATAAAGACAGAGAAGCGTGTTTCCCGCCAAAACCACAAAAACCTCTCTCTCTCTCTCTCTCTCCATATTTCTTTTACTACCTCTCCGTCTACTTCTCACTTCTTTACACTCTCCTTCTCTCTTTAAACCTCACCTCTTCCTCTCTCTCCTCCTGATCTCTCTCTAAAAGATGTCTGCTAATCCGGTGACGAAATTCTCAGAACGTCCCGGCAACTTCCCGACCACTTTCCGGTGGAAAGTTGTTCGGATTATACTCGCCGACCCCGACGCCACCGACAACTCCAGCGACGACGACGATGATGCCAAAGTTGTGAAGAGGCATGTCAAAGAGATCCACTTCAACCAATCGATTCACTCAGTACCCAAGCCACAGCAAAGAAAGAGGAGAAAGCTACGGAGCTTTGGGTCGCCGGAATCTGACACATCTCGCCGGAAAAAGTTCAGAGGCGTGCGTCAGAGGCCTTGGGGTCGATGGGCTGCGGAGATCCGAGACCCGGCCCGGAAAAAGCGGGTCTGGCTCGGGACTTTCGACACGCCTGAGGAAGCCGCCAAAGTCTATGACAGAGCCGCCGTTAACTTAAAGGGTCCAGACGCCGTTACGAACTTTCCTAAGGTAGATGTAACGGAGGCGGTGGTTGACGACGTTAAGAAAGACGGTGAAGGGTTGCAGAAGGTTGAAGCGTCGTCGCCGAAGTCAGTTCTCTGTTACGAGGAGTTAACGCCGTTCGACGGATTCAGTTACGGTGACGTTGACGTTTTCGGATTTGACATCGACTTGCCGTTATGTTTGCCGCATCCGTCGGTGTTGGAGAATTACTACGGCGAGGATGATCTCGGCGAGTTTGACTTTGAGTTTGCCGATTTCCTCGTTGAAGGCCGATAATGAATGACATCCTGTCTGAAAAGTGGGGTCGCTATGTGATTAGTGTTTAAACAAAAAAAATTGTTAAAATTATGAAAAATATTAAGCCCGCATAATTATTATTATAGAGTTAGATACAACTCCCTGCATAGACACATTAAATACATAAGTGGCATTCTGTACAGAGAGTTGTGTTTTTGAGATTAAATCCTATTCATGTGAAAAAGTTGTAACATTGTATTTTGAAATTCATGATACAATGCTTTTTAATGTAAGATTTTACTAATGGGTGTACTTATATTAAAATTTTAAAATATTATTTATTTTATATAAAAATATGTACAATAGAAAACAGAATCGTTTTAATATGTATTCGAAAAATACCTCTTACCAACATTTATAAATATATTTAAAAAATATTTCACTACAATCACCGTTTTCATTTAAAAAATATTCTGTAACACGAGTGTTGCATATTAACATGAGTTTAGCCAATTTTATATAACAATTGATATTGTGTAATGTGAGAGATTTTTATAGATTGGTATTAGTTATTTATCATTTGGTGATTATTATTGTTAAGAAATTCTTGGGTATAATTATTTTTCTTTTACTTTTATACATGAATGGCTTTTTATGCGCATTTATTAATGAAGGTCTTATTATTTTGTGTAGAGTGAAAAAATAAGACAAAAAAAATGTATTATATTTAAGTATAAAAAATTATTTATTATAAATAAGAAACATAAAATAAAATAATATAAACATTAGGGAAAATTATGATGACTGTTTGAGGTTTGAAGAAAAATATATTAAGTCTTACAAGTTTAACATAATTACACTAGACTTCTTGAGGTTTAATTTCACATAACACTTAGCCTATTTTTACTCTAAATTTCAAGGGAGATTAGTATAAATTATTTCAAAAAAAAAAAATCATAACACAATGGGGCTCACTTTTAATAAATATAATAAAGAAATAACAAATAAGTTGGTTTGGCAACTAGTTAATATAAGTTTTTTAAAAAAATTTGTGTCAAAAAAATTATTTTTCTAACACGGCAAATTATTTTTTTTTTAAATACTAAAAAAAGTTCAAAAAGTCAACTTATTTTGTCTTTTTCTTTTTGTTTTTAGTAAAAAAAATTTTTGTTACATTTTTGTTCAATTAGCTGAGTAGAACTTAAAAGTTTAATTTTCTAATTTTTTTTTTACAAAAATCACTAAAAATCAAATTAAAAAAAAACAACAAAAAAATTACAAAAATATCAATTCCAAGCACCCACATGATTTTATTAGACTGATTCAAGATTTTAAAATTTTATAATTCAATTAATTGTACATGTAATTAGATTATTATAAATTAAAAGTTGATAATAAGATGTAAAGTTAATTTATTTTTCAACTTTTAAATAATTAAAATCTTTAATTTATATTTCATAAATTATAAACAAAAACTATATCAAATAATTTGATATTAGGGCATTAAAAAAAATTGACATTATAAACAAAAATTATATCAAATAATTTAATAAAAATGAAGTGGGTTAAAAGTTATTTTTCAACTTTTATCCCAATTTCCTTCCTCATAAAAAAGTCAAAAATAATCAAAAAAAATAACTTTCACCCATCTTCCTAAAACATCTTAAAATAAAATAAATTATAAGCAACTCACCCGAGTTGCACGAAACACCCATAACGAACAACACTCAGGTGGTGTTTGGCAAGTGGGTTGGGGCTAAAATAGCCACAAAAGACAAAATAGGCTATTTTAGCCACAACAAACAAAACATCACATCCAACCAACCCATAATCATAGAACTTAAAAGTTTAATTTTCTAATTTTTTTTTTACAAAAATCACTAAAAATCAAATTAAAAAAAAACAACAAAAAAATTACAAAAATATCAATTCCAAGCACCCACATGATTTTATTAGACTGATTCAAGATTTTAAAATTTTATAATTCAATTAATTGTACATGTAATTAGATTATTATAAATTAAAAGTTGATAATAAGATGTAAAGTTAATTTATTTTTCAACTTTTAAATAATTAAAATCTTTAATTTATATTTCATAAATTATAAACAAAAACTATATCAAATAATTTGATATTAGGGCATTAAAAAAAAAAAATTGACATTATAAACAAAAATTATATCAAATAATTTAATAAAAATGAAGTGGGTTAAAAGTTATTTTTCAGCTTTTATCCCAATTTCCTCCCTCATAAAAAAGTCAAAAATAATCAAAAAATAACTTTCACCCATCTTCCTAAAACATCTTAAAATAAAATAAATTATAAGCAACTCACCTGAGTTGCACGAAACACCCATAACGAACAACACTCAGCATGCGCAGTGACTTTGGTCGGTACTTGTCACTTAGCAGCGGCGATGCCCCACCAAATGCTTGAAATCAATTATTATTATTATTATTTTTATTTTTTTTGGGATTGTTTTGAAGTTTTTTTTTTCAATCACCAAAAATAAAGTATAATCCGAATAATCTGAGCCTAAGGGTTGTGCCATCTGGCAAGATCTTGGGGCATAAGTTCAGAGGTCTGAGTTTTTTTTTTTTTTTTGAGTTAGTCACTCGAATGGCAGTATATATGATTGAATCTCTGTTTGCGTACGAGTCTGTGACTTAACTGTTATATGGTTGAGTGACCGTTCTGTGTAGCAACTATCTCATGGTAAGATTTGGAGCCTTAGCTCCAGAGATTATCCCTCTGTGATTAGGCCTTTTTTAATCCGAATGATATGATATGTGTGTTATTGATCAATAAAAAATTATAAAACTTAATAAAAGTTGAAGAGTTTTGTATTTCACTAATTTAATATTATTTTGGTTTTTATTATAAATTAAAATTACCCATTAAAAAAATAAAGATTCCAAAGAGAGAGAGGGTGCACAGCCTCTTTCTCTAAGAGATTTTCAGTCATGCTTCGACGGTGACATTTCGGTGACATTTTTTATACTTTTAAAGTGTAGATCTACACTCTTATAATATAGATCTTTAGTTTTATAGTGCAGATCTGAACATTTTATGTCTGAAATAGGAGTTTTGAGAGTTTTCTCCTCCGATTTTGGCATAGATTTTTAAATTTTCAACACCCACAATAGTTTTCTCCTCTCTCAACCCTTTTTCATACCATTGTGGGTGTCATTCCTTCTCCGGCGACAGCGGTGGTGGAGTTTGGCTGCAGCGACCAGGACGACATCAACAGGACGGCGGGCTTTCGAGTAGATCTTGCTTTCTAAACCACATATTTGAACAGATCGGTGATTTTTTTTGGATCGTAACTGTTTTTTTGACGGATTTATTTTTGTTGTTGTTTGTGTTTGTTTTTGTTTTGGTTTTGTTGTTTGGTTGAAATGATCCTTTGGGGTCTTATGTACTGTTATTATCTTTTATTAATATACTGTTTCTCATGTTCTAAAAAAAGAAAAATGCTCATTGAATAATAATAGTTAATATTTAATCATCAATCACACCCATTTAATGTAGAGGTTGGATCTTGTAAAGCAATTTTTTTATAATTATTTTAAAGTAATTTTTTAAATGATTGAAATTTAATTTTATAATAATTAAAAGTTAAAAGTATAATAATCATAAAAAAATTATTCATTCTAAAAAAGATATTTTAGAGAATCTGAACTCTTCGATACGTCCTTTTCAAGATTAGTGGCATTGGATAATTAACAATTCTAGAACCACAAATTGGGTCTTTGAATTGTCAACGGAGGATCACACTACTTATTTCCAATGTTGGAATAGTTTTGCATTTGTTTGTATTGTTGTGTGGGTACACTACAACAAAAAGTACATACGGCGATTAAAAAACAATTTCATCGCTGGAAGTAGCATTTTCAGTGATTAAAATAAAATTAGTAGTCAAAAGTGAAGATTTTTGACGACAAATAGTTTTATCGTCAATTATATGGGTTTTAGCGATTAAAAAAATTTTAGTAGTCAAAAGTCAAAGTTTTTGGCGACTAAAAACATTTAGTAGCCAAAAGTATAGGTTTTGGCGACTAAAAAATAGTTTGGTCACCGATTATATGTGTTTTACTGACAAAAAAAATTTCGTAGCCAAAAGTAAAGCCTTTTGGCTACTAAAAGATATTTAGTAGCTAAAAGTCAACAATTGGCGACTAAAATTCAGTTTAATTGTCCAAAGTGGAGGGTTTTGGCGACTAAAATTTAGTTTAGTCGCCAAAAGTGGAGCTTTTAGGCGGGAATTAATTCTTTTAGCGACAAAAAAGTAATTTGTAGCCAAAAAGTATAGAATTGGCGACTAAAAAACAGATTTAGTCGCCAAAAGTGGTCTCCTATTTTTTTTAGTAAATAATTTATTTTTTACATAAATTATATTAAATAAAAATAATTATTTATATATATATAGTTTTGTATTAATACCGGTCAATATACTAAATACCGGTCAATATACTATCTAAATAATATATGTTGCATTTATATTCATATGATGTTGTAGTGACATAGTGGGGAGAATGTGTGTGTTGCTTAAAAGTTTAGAATGTGGGAGGTTAGTGGTTTGAAACTTGGGAACAACAGAGGGTAATTTTTTTTTTCTGAAATATGCTTTTGCCGACTAAAATGGAATTAGTCGCCAAAAGCTTGACTATTGGCGACGAAAAAAATAGTCGGCAAATGTATAAATAAAAAAAAATAATTCACTAGTGGCGACTAAAAGATTAGTCGTTAAATGTATAATTTTCAAAAATGTAATTGACTATTGGCGACAAAAGCTTTGGTTGCTAAAGACCTATTTTTTGCCAACTAAAACTTTTTTAGTCGCCAATACCTTTAGTCTGGAAAAGTGAAAAGTCGACTTTTGATGACTAAAAATAGACTTTTGACGACTAAATATTTAATCACCAAAGGTACTTTTTCTTGTAGTGATATGTGTCATAAAGAATGTATATATCGAACCATAGTTAATGTATAGTTTTCACCTTTTCCCTTCAGTAATTCCATGCTAACCACATTACGTTATGAGTTCAATGTTTCAAAACAAATTTATATGATGCTCTAATTTAATAATCATTAATTTAAATAGTAGAGTTCGTTACTTTTGCGTTGATATTTTGAAAGACAGCGTGAAATATATCAATTAATAAATGACAGTATACAATAATATTTTAAGAGTTCCAAATATACCAATTATTATCTTGTATTTAAGCTTCGTTTGGTAATAAGTTAATTTAGTAAAAAAATTATTTATAAAAATTAAAAAGTAGTATAAAAAAGCGAAAGATTCATTGCCATTCCTTATACTTTTTACATATTTTTTCATAAAAAATTTAAAAAAATATTCCCAAACATTGTGGAATATCTAATAAGGACTGAGATAAGATTTTATTTTAGGATGGGCAAAAACTATATATAAATTTAGACCAACAGTGTGGACTATTTATATTAAATAATCGCATTATAACTCTTTCAATTGAGAAATTATAACTTTTTCAATTGGGAAATTTTCTTTACATTATCATTATGCTTAAATTTTCTTCACATGTTTTTTTTTTATAGTCTTTTCTACGAATTGGGTTTATATTTAAAAAAATAAATGATAAATATTTTTTGAAATATAAATAAATGGTAAATATAATTTAAAATATAAAATTGTATACAAATGTAATTTTATAAAAGGGTTATTGATATCCGATCAACTTAATTTTTTATAAATATATTTTACTCGATATATCTTAAAAAGTGAACGGTACAAATTATTGAGATGGATCCCGAAATAAGGCTCATTAATCACCCAATATTGGCTACTGTGCAGAGAGCAACCACTCCAATTCCATCATTAGATAATGGAAAATGTTTGGAACTCCTTTTGGGGATGGCCCCCACCACTCCAAAGTGATCTTAGCACTCTATGTATATATGGGGTTCACATCATGAGTAGTTCAGATTTGTAGAAGTCTTGTGGAAATGGGAGTCTCAATCATTACTGTAGAGAACACATAGTCATTTTGTGAATCTAAAAAAAAAAAAACCAAAAAATCTCTTCTGAAAGTGGTCACCATTTTTGGGATAAATATTAAGGTAATCACACTTTTATATACCTTGTTAAGCATTTTTCTAATACATGTTGCATATTTTTATAATAAATAATACGTAATTTTTTAGTAAAATTACGACAATCTATGATTCATAAATAAAGTTATATATTTTGTGATAATGTTACACATTTCTTTATGAAAATAATTTTGAACCACAAAAATGTAATACTTCCATAAAAATATGTAACTATATTTTTAAATTATAATTTTATTTGTTGTTTTTTTCATACAAAGACTTTTCTCATGACTCAAATCCGGACCACATGGAGCCTATACAAAAGCAAACTTCAATTTTGTAAAAGTTGCCTAACTTCTAGTCTCCCCATACTCTATAATAGCTCAAAAGAAAACAGTTATGTATCTTTCAAAACAAAGAGTAACTTAACCTCCTCCAATTTTCCATTTTATTTTTGGCATGGTCCCCATGCATTCATATGCATCATATACACAACAAATGGCGTTTGTATTTAATGCCTTTTTATATAAAAGAACTAGCTTATGCACAAGATAATTATAGATATTTATATTTATTTTAATTTTTTTTTAATATATAAATTATGTTTTTAAAGATTTTTTATAAAAATAATTTAACAATTTTTATCACTAACTATAGTGTATGAGAGAAATTGAAAAGGGTACTGTAGTAACTATACACGGGTTGTATCTATAATTATTTGAATGAGGGAATTTTAAATGTTGATCAAGCGATTTTGACCAAATCAATAAATACATGCATGTGGAAAGACATGTGGAGTGAAAAAAGTTAATAAATGTTGATCAAGGAATTTTGACCAAATCAATAAATGTTGAGTTTTTTTTTTTAAATAAAAAATTTAGAAAATTCAGATTGGGATATTGGAGCTCCCACAAGCCTTGGGGGTTAAAAACCCCCTTTTGCTTAATATATAGTATAGATGGAACATGGATTTGATCGAAATTCAACCAACATTGGTATTTTAGCAACAAAATTTATGTCGAAATGATCAGACGAAGATTCGGAGGAAAGTAAGCCTTCGTTTGAGATGTAGATTGGCTTTTTAGCTTTATAACTATTTTAGTCTTGAGCTAAAAAGTCTCGCATGGGATGAATTTTTTAATTTTTTTGACTTTTGTGAAAGAAAAAATAAAATAATTATGGTTTGAATGTGACATTTTGTTTTATTGACTTTTTAATCCATTTTATCTTTTTATGACTAAAATAGTCTCAACTCAACCCAACCCAACCCAACCCTTCATGTCAAAGGAGCCCTTGGCCAAAATGAAGGTAGAAAGAGCCCACCTTGGCCTCTTTTGGAAAGCTATTTATAAGCTACAAGTCAATTTTTAATTCATTTTGAGTCATATTATTTTTTATATTTTTAAAAAAAAATTAAAAAATAAAAAAATTAACTTTTAATCATTTTTTCAAAATGGACTTGGGTCTTTGCTTATGCGTAGCCCTCCGGTGGGAATTGACTGTTACTACCCAAAATTACAATATTAATAAATAATAATAATAATAATGTCCCCACAATAAATGAAAAATGTTGAGTCACAAACTACTCCGGACAGGGGTTGGTGACTGGAGACTGGTTACTTTTATGATTTGATAATCAAAATTATATGAATTTGAGTATTTAAGAAAGCCGCAAGAAAAAATTATTGCCTATTAATCTCAAGCCACGAGTCCTATTATCTCAAAATTGGGAAGAAATACAATTAACCTCCTTTTTTAAATTATCATATTTTTAACTCGAGATAAACTACTACACCATATAAGCCATATACCTCATGCTTGTCTAGAGAAAGTATCTAATATTTCTGATGTTTCCAAACACGTATTGTTGAGCTTATCTAAACCCCTTATCCAACTCTCAGCGAGTAAAACCTTTTATTTTTAGAAAATTATGGATCATGGATCAAATTATGGACCATAGTTTGCTCATGGATCAAATTCAAGTTTCAAGTTCTACCCAATTTGAATTTGCTAAAGTAGTAGGTCTTCATCACTTTTTTATTTTTAAATTATCGTTAAATTTAGTAGTAATGCTAAAAATTTTATCAAATTTTCTATCAAATGTCTTACATGATGGGTCCTACACCCATATGAGCCATTTGGTAGAAAATTTTGTAAAACTTTTGAGGTCTCTAGCATTCTTCTAAATTTAGTCTTTGAACTATTGATTGAATCTATTTAAAAAGTTAACCCAAACATCCATATTTTCAACCTCAATTTTTTAGTCCAAAAAGACAAAAAGTACACTTATTTAGTCTTCCCAAACTTGGCCTTAGTCCTTAAAACATATAAATCAAAGTCCATTTAGTCTCTAAACTATCAATTGAATCTATTAAGTCCCTAAAATATTTAATTCAAACTTATTTGGTCCCTAAAAAGATTACAAAAATAAAATATATGCCTCTACGTATTATAAATTAGTAAAAGACCCTCCCCCAATTAAGATTTTATTACAGAAAAATCTTTTAAATTTTTATTTTGTTCTTAAAAGATATTTTGTTCTTTGTGTGTTTAAATTAATATTAGAGTTTGATTTTTCAGTCTTGTCAATAAATTATATAAATATTAGATATACTGAAGAAATAGAATTAGATAATTTAACACTTCTCTACAAATAGAAATAAGACAAAATAATACATTAATTAAGTAATAAAAAGAATTTAGCGAAAAACCTAAAAACAATCAATTAGAATTATGAATAAAATCTGGTATATAATACTAGATAAAGGCAAACACGTACCAATTGTAGAAGATAAGTAAGAAAATACTATAAATAATTACCCTTATCTTTATAAAAGAAATTCAATGTATGGATCGACGCTCACTTTTTAAAGAGAAAATAAAAAAATTTAAGATTTTTTTGAAATAAAATTTTAATTAGATAGAGCTTTTTTTTATTAATTTATAATATTTATGGGCTTATAATTTATTAGGCAAACTTTACTTTACCCCTTTGTGGGTTGAGCTATGTGCGGTTTACTCTCTTGATATTTGGAAATGATCACATAATCCCCACGTGGTTTGTAAACTAAAGTGCATCATTAAAAATTTCGTCTAACTTAACAATAAGTGTAAAAACGTGGCAAATATAAGGAGATTATATACTCATTTTCAAAGTTCAAAGGGATAAATTGCACATGAAATAATGCACAAGGGTTAAAGTGTACTTTGCCTCCTAAACAAATGATGAAAATACAAGAGTATTTTATTTTTTTTCATTAAATCATTAATGGGTTTAACAGTGCATTTCAATCCACAAACCATAAGGAGGTTATGTGATCATTTCCAAAGGTTAAGGAAGTAAACCGCACATGGCCCAAACCACTAGGGATAAAATAAAGTTTGCTCTAATTGATTTTTAATCATTTTGTGGACTATATAAGTTTCAATTAAATATTTTAGACACTTAATGGATTCAATCGATAGTTTAAACTAAATAGATTTTAATTCATATATTTTAGGGACCTAATAGACACAATCGATAGTTCAGGAATTAAATAGACAATTTGGTGATAATTTAGAGGTATAAAGTTTAATAAACCCTTTTTTTATAAAGTCTTTCGAGGAGATCATGCATACCAAAAATCGATTGTACATCAGGAGCCATTCATCAGATTAGATTTGTTTGAGAAATAATTAATGGACAACTTGATTTTGAAAGTTGTCTGTGAATTATTCCAAATAAATGTGATTCGGTCAAGTAGCTCCCAATGTTCGATCGATCTAATTTTTTGTATGCATGATCTCTTCAAATTTTCTTCGAAAGGTCCTATAAAATAAACAATTTGAATAATCGAGATGGGTCCAAAATGAGTCCACATTGGACAGACTAGACCGTCTAATTAAAATATGGACAAATTACAAATAAACCTCTTGAGGGTTATTTAAAATATAGATTACCTCCTATAGTTCTGGAAATTACAAATACGTATCTCGTTATCAAAAAATTTTGTTTAACAGAATTAACAAGAAAAATGAAATTTTTAACTACCCTCCTATACAATAATAAAATTACATGAATTTTTAATTGAAATATATTTATAATATCGTTAAAAACTGTTAATTACTTGATAATTTATTAATAAAAAATGGGTAAACTATTATGCAATTAGAAAGGGCGTGATGTAATTTCCAAATCTATAGAGGGCAATTTGTATTTTAAGTAAATCTCAAACAATATATTTGTAATTGGAATTGGAGTTGCTGTTGTGCCATTAGGCACAACAGCCTGCTGTTAGGGCCTTTGGCAGTCTCGAGTTTATTTTTATGATTCAAACGGTTCATATTGTAAGATTTGTCGAGTAGATCATCCATACAAAAAGAATAATTATATACATATTAACAATTTTACTAAAAATGCAAGAAACCAAATGTGATTGGTTGTAAAAAAAAAAAAAAGTAATGAATATCCAATAGTATTTAGACATATATATTTTTAATATGATTGTTAGTAAGAATTTAAGTAAATGTAGCATTGCTCATACAAAAAATAGATTTATTGAATATTTATAACTCTATGATAAGATTACATTTGCTTTTAATAAAATAAACAGTTACCATGATTTTCAAATTTTTTTAAAAACAACAAAGAAAATGATCATAGGACTCTCAAATTAACTTAATTTTTTATATAAATAATATATTTGATAAAGCCAACCATATGAACAGTTATCATCCAAACACTTTCAACATCCAAATACTTTCAACCCTCACAGCAGGGCTGCTAGCATGCTACGCCATGATCCACAACAGCATTTCTGTATCCTTTGTAATTTACCCTTAAAATATCAGACTTGGGTGCTGTAGTGCATGCTGTGCTTCGTTATGGGAGTTCGTTTCGAATATTTTTTAAGAGTGCTGCTACAGACCTCACTGGGAGTCGACCCCAGTGACGTGGCGGGTCTTCATTGGCCAATTTTCTGTTTTTTTTTTTTCTTTTCTTCCAATCCCGCAGTGCCACGTGGCACTGGGGTAGGTGGGGGTGGCATTTACTGGGAGTCCGGCGCATTTTTGATTTTTTAATAATTTAAATTGTTTATATTATAAGATTTATTAAAAATATTATTTATATAAAAAATTAAATTAATTAGATATTCATAACCTCATAATTAAGTCTTAATTTTGTTAAAAAATTTATGAAAATTATATTAATCGTTAATTTTTATAAAAACAAAATGTGTTTTGATCATAAAACTATAAATATCTAATTAATTTAATTATTTATATAAATAATCTATTAAACAAATTATTAAAAAGAGATTCGAAACCACCTCCTACAAAAAATAAAAAAAATAAAAAAAAAATACAGCCTGCTGTGCCTATGATCCCCAAATCCTAAAATATCTAGCTAGAGAGAATCTAGTATCTCACAAAAAAATAAGGAAATAGATTTGGTGGGTCCTACGGTAGGTGAGGGATATGGATGTTACTGTAACTAAATCACAACAACCATCTATTGCGAGTTCGTGGAGGTTTTTTCTTAGAGTTGTTTGGGGTATTTTAAATAAGTGTATTTTTTAATTTTTTAAATTAAAAAGTTGAGAAAAAAATATGATTGTTTAGGTTAATTTTTTGACTTTTTATGAAAAAATATGTATTAAAAAATTGTATAAATTAATATATAGGAGAAGATTAGGAGTGTGAGTTGCACGGCTATCCTATCTGTGCAAGTTGAATATATGCTAAGAAGTAATTATTTACTTTTCGGGCATTGCATTGGACGGTGCTATTCAGCTCGTGGGGGCCATCACGGGTCCCGTTTTGATAATCTGAACCATCAATGTGTAGAACTCGTCGAGTACTATATGTTTGTAAAAAATCACGTTGATCGGATATCGATAGCTATCTGATCAGATTTGTTTTTTTTTCAACCATTAATTATAACACCATCTATTTTTTTATACAAAACTGATTTGATCATGTAGTTATCGATATCCGATCAATGAGATTTTTTACAAACATATAGTACTCGACAAGTTCTACACATTAACAGTTCAGATTATCAAAACGAGACCCGTGATGAGCCCCCACGAGCCGAACAACAATGTGTTAAAATTGCACCTCAATTGTGCAATTTTTCTTAAAAAACGCATCACAGATCTGAAAGGGTCAGATTGATGAGTTGCAATTTTGTGTGTAAAATTAATTTTTTAATTTTTTTTGGTGAATAGTGATAACTTTTTAACTTTTTTGATAACTTTTTGACTTTTTTTTAAACTTGCCAAACCAGCCCTTATTGTTTTTTTTTATAATTTGAACCGTTCATATTGTAAGATTTGTTAAATAGATCATTCATGTAAAAAATCAAATTAATTGAAAATCTTTAGTTTTGTAACAAAAACACATTTGTTTTAAAAAAAAATAACGGTTAACATTATAAAAATTTTTGTAAAACAATTTGAATGTGATCATGAGATTACAAATTTTCGATTAACTTGATTTTTTATATGAATATTGCACTTGACGAATTCTACAATATAAACAATTTGAATTCTCAAATAAGGTTAAAAAAAAAACTTTCACAAACTCATAGCAGATTGTTGCTGTGATCACAGCAGCATCCCTAGGTCCGACCAAACATATACGAAAATAGCAAAGCCAATCAGTCTATTTAATTTTAGTTTTTTAAAATTTTAATTTTTAATTTTTCATATATTTTTTTATTCTTAATGAATATTTTTAAAATTTTAAATAATTTTTTATTTTTTTAAATACACCTTATTTAGATGTATGTAAAAAGTAAAATATTTATAAAAAAATATTTTAAAAAATCAATAAATATAGAATAATATGAAAAATGTACTGAATTTTTATAATTTTTTTTTATATTTTGGTTATTTAGTGAATTTTCTAAATATTTTTTACACAAATATTATATTTTTTAAGTACATTTATATTAGGTGTATCTAAAAATTTAAAAAAATTACTTAAAATATTTAAAAAAATCAATGAGAATAAAAAAAAATACAGAAAACAAAAAAATTCAATTTTTTAAAAAGTGAATTCTGAAAATTTAAACCAAATTCCTAAAAACCCAAAGTCAATAAAAAATATTTTAGACTCTAATAAAAAATTTCATAATAATATGAAATAATCTAACATACTCAATTATTATGTGAAACTCTAATTCTTACCACGTCATTATAAATGTATTCAACACTTTCAAATGTAGATCTTTTAACATTACTCTCCATCAAAACATGATTATAATAATAGGAAGCAGTTCAAATATTTGCCTCCATCAAAACATGATTATAATAATAGGAAGTTGTTTGGGAACGAAGAAGTTAATTTTTAGTTTAAAAAGTTAAAATATCAAAAAATTATTAAATTGTTGGTCATTAATTAAAAATATTAAATGGTATATTAGTTTTTTCACTCAAAAAGTAATAATATTTTCAATAACTTTCCAAACATGTTAATTTTTTAACTCTTAAAAAAACTAAAAAGTTTAAATAAAAAAATAAACCAAACTGGGACTAAGCCAGCCGCCTTCCACTACGCCCAAAAATAATTAAATAATTCCATATAGTAGTTAGTGGCAATATTATTATTACGAGGGATGGGCCATCCTATTCACTATCATGCACCTTTCTTACATAAAGTGTCTCTGGGGGGAATGTTTTGTCTTAAATAATTCTTCTTCTTTGTTTTAATAATATTTCAAAAGTCATTAACCCTTGAATTATATCTTTGAGAATTTTTTATTATATATTTCACATAATTCAATAATTATGCAAATTTGACAATGATAGAAATTTTAAATAGAGTAGTTTCTATCCCCATTTTTCTTTTCTTTCTATTCAAAATTATGAAAAGTCTATCTAAACTAAGTATGGCAAAGAAGTAACTTGAATCAAGAGATTAAAAACAAATAGAAAGAAGTTGTTATGGTATACACTTTCAAAAGTGAATATACCGCATGTATTCACAACATTTCGTAACAAATATCACAATATATCGTAATTTTTCTCATCAAAATAATTTTTAAAATTTTACACTACTAATGATTCGTAACATTCATAAAATAATCACAATAATTTGAAACTTCCACTTTAAAAATGTATACTATAGATTTTTATCACAAATTAATATACCTAATACTTGAAATGACACAACATTATATAATGTACCTTTTTAAATGTGTGCATTATAAATTTTTCCACTAATAATGGGAGCATATATATATATATATATATTTGAAAATAGCTTATCTCCAGTAAAAATTTCATTTGGATTAGATAGTTGGGATTTTTGATCGGTAATAATCATTAAATAGAAAAATTTTGAACGGTAAAAATTATTAAACAGTCTTTGAAAAAATTTAATTGGACCATATTTTCATAAACTCTTACAGGTAAGAATTTTTTGTTTAATAATTTTTATCGATCAAAAATTTCAATTATTTAATTTAAGTTTAACTTTTATCCAGAGATAAGGTAATTTATTTTTATTTTTTTTAGATAGGAATAATGGGAAGCATATAATCATCCTTATCTATTGGGATGTATATGTTGACATCAAGGAAACTAATGAGATATCCATCAAGCATCATCAGCTTGACCTTATCGGAGACCATTTGGCACAACGCTTGTGAGAGAGGGATACGGATTGTGCAAAAAAAAAAATGTTCCTTTGAAAAGTCTAATAAATGCGGGTGCCCCTTATTGCAGGCCATGAGTTTAAAAATCTAATGCCACCAAGAGATTCAATACATTTCAATTGAAAAGACATAACTTGATTACATACCATCGAGGGCATATGAAATATGAAAATAGTCAAATCAGTGTAATTCTATAAAAAAATAATTATTAATTATTAATTTTTTATGAATATTAATAATTAAAATTATAAATATGTAATTATTTTTTTTAAAAAAATACCACTAGATGCAATTACCCCTATTAAATACAATAACGTTATTTACCCAAAAAATTTGCCAAAAAGGATTTTGTTAAAAATAAAAAGTATGATTAAAACTTAAAGTAAATTATACGGGTAGTCTTTACGCTTTATCATTTATATTATTTTGGTTCTTATATTTTTAATTGATTCAATTTTTAAAAAAATTATCTACCAATTTTTTTAGTCAACAAATGAGATTTTTTCACGACTAAAAATTATTTAGTCAGCAAAAGCAATCCGCAAAAGTATAATTTCTTGTAGTTTTAATTTTGGATCATATATCAACTTGGTCCAATTGATAATGTCATTAGGATTTTTAACAAAAAATTATCACTTTGTTGATTGAGGTTCACTCACTGAGTTGAACAAGTTATAATTTTGTCCTTAAAAGTATGACAAATTATGTGCATATTTTTCATAAAAAAATACTTATGATTTTAATAATTAAACTAAATTGAGACAAAATCATAAATTCATAATCAAAATCGAGTCAAATAAAATTACAGTGATCAAAATTATACAAGAATCAAAGTACAAAGACTATCAATATAATTTACCTTAAAATTTAATTTGCATATAGGGAGGTTCGTGATGCATAAAATGAGCGGCAGTCGAGTCAAAAATTTATTTTTAAGACTTTTGGAAAAATTGTCCCAAACTGTACGCTTTTTGAGCTATAAGAACAATAACAATTTGAAAGTATATATTACCCCCTCCTATATATATATTTATCCATCTTTCCACCTGTTCATGTGTCTATCTATTCACCTATTTTACTATGCTTTCGTTTGGGATGTTAGTTAGTTTTTTTACTTTTTAATTTTTTAATTATTTTAGCGTGAGGCTAAAAAGCCTCATTTGTGATGAATTTTTTGATTTTTTTGACTTTTGTAAAAGAAAAAATGAAATGATTATGATTTAGATATGATATTTTGTCTTATTGATTTTTTAACTTATTTTATCTTTTTGTGATTATTTTAATCCAAAAAATTCATGCCAAACACAACCTATGTCTACATATTTGTCAACTTATTTATCTATCTGTCCATATTATCATCACGAGTTGATGACGGGATTTTTTTTTGGCAACGGTGAGTTTTTTCGTAGTGGTATTCGGCAATCAACATTGTCTAGTGATTGACAATAGTGTGTGAGATTGTAACAATACCAAATATTTTTAAAAAATGATGTCCTTCAAAATAATTATTTTTATTTCCCACTAATATATTTCATTAATCATGTCTTTAAAACCAAAACAAAATAATGATTGGACTTAATACTATACATTCATATTTTCTACTAAAATTCCAATGAGATATAATCAAAAAACTCTTAAATCATAATCAAAAATAATATTATAATATATAATAATTAACAGCATAATAAATTATAATCAATTATACAAAAATCAGAACTAAAAATGTACCATAAAATTTCCCTGTCAATAATAGTCAATAGAAGGCAGCCATGGTGGGTGGTGGTGTGCCCCACAGCAATGTCTTATTCTAAATTTATGGCCACCACCTCCCCCCTCAATTATCAGCAGTCGATGACAGCTTACGTCACCAAATTAGGTAGGCAAACTTGCCCGAGCAAACTCGCCCGGGTAATGTCTGTTTCTAAATTTATGGCGACCACCTTTTCCTCCCCATCTCTTTCACATTATATAATTTATTTATTTTGATATTATTAATAATTTTTATAAAAAAAATATTAACAAAGTTTATTTTTAACAAAATAATCAATCTAGTTGCTCACATTTAAAAAAAAAAAAACATTTAATGTGCAATTCTAGTCTTATTCAGTTTAGACTTGGATAGATAATTTTAAATTACAAGTCAAGTTTAAACCGGTCTAGACAACTATTTGCACAACCCGAATCATTATTCTTATTGTTTATAATTCCAATAATCTTTGTAATAGACTTTTTACATTTGATAAGCCATTGAAAGCTCTCCAAACTCAATATATATCTCTATATAATAAAATATAAATCAGTGTGTTTGATTTGAGTTTTCTAAATTAAGTTTTTTGAAAATTGAATTTTTTAGTTTTCGTTTTTTTTTTTTTGTTTTTAGTGAATATTTTTAAAATTTTAAACATTTTTTTACTTTTTTAAATGCACCTTACTTAGATGTATCTAAAAAGTAAAAAATTTGTGAAAAAATATTTTAAAAAATTAATAAATACATAAAAATACAAAAAATGTGTTGAATTTTTGTTTTTGTTTTTTTTGTATTTTTTGTATTTAGTGAATTTTTAAAAGATTTTTTTTTATAATTTTTTTTACTTTTTAAGTATATTTATGTTTGGTGTGTCTAAAAAGTAAAAAAATTGCTTAAAATATTTTAAAGAATCAGTAAAAACAAAAAAACATGAAAAATAAGAAAGTAGAATTTTCTGAAAAGTGTTTTTTGAAAAATGAAAACAAGCAAGCTGAGGTTTTTGAATTTGTCTAACATACATTTGTCTTACTAGGACATTTGGACGGCTCAGATCTATTCAAATTATAAAACAACGGCTGAGATATATTTTTCAAAAAATATCCTACATATACATTTTTTATTTTTCCGCTTCTCTCTCTTACTTTTTTCTTTTTCTCACTCATCCTTCTATGATCCCATGATCCTACCTTTCTCTCTCTTTATTTTTTTATTTTCTCTCATTTTTATTTTTCTCTCTATTTGTGTTTTTTTTTATTTTTTCCTTTTTGTTCACGTATTTTTATTCATATTATATGGAAAAGCCTGTGGTCCCAAAATTAGAAGTCAGATTTTACTATGTGTAGTGGAGATTAAATTAATGAATTTTATAGTTCACAAATTAAATGAATTTGAATAATTAATTATTATTTTTAAATACATTGAATACCTGATAGATTTCATAAATTTAGACCTCATATGAATCTTCAACATTTATATAATAAAGCATGATAGTTTTTGAATTTGTCTTACACACATTTGTCCTACTAGGACATTTGGACGGTTTTGATCTATTCAAATTATAAAACAACAGCTGAGATATATTTTTCAAACAATGTCCTACATGTATATTTTCTATTTTCCCGCTTCTCTCTCTTACTTTTTCTTTTTCTCACCCATCCTTCCATGATCCGATGATGCCACCTTCCTCTCTATTTTCTTTTTATTTTCTCACATTTTTATTTCTCTCTCTATTTGTTTATTTTTTTTATTTTCTCCTTTTTGTTCACTTATTTTTATTCATATTATAGGGAAAAGTCTACGATCCCAGAATTAGGAGTCAAATTTTACTGTGTAGTTAAGATTAAATTAATGAATTTTATAATTCACAAATTAAATGAATTAGAACAATTAATTATTATTTTTAAATATATTGAATACTTGATAAATCTCATAAATTTAGACTTTATATGAATCTTTAACATATCTTAATAAAGCAAGATGGTTTTTGAATCTTCAATATATTTTTGTCCTATTAGGACATTTGAACGGCTTAGATCTGTTTAAATTATAAAACATTGACTGAGATATATTTCTCTAAAACATATCCTGCATATACATTTTCTAATTTCTCAGTTCTCTCTCTCTTACTTTTTCCTATTTTCACCCATCATTCCATGATTTCATGATCCCACCTTCCTCTCTCTTTTATTTTTATTTTTTTTATTTTTCTCTCTATTTGTTTATTTTTTTATTTTCTCCTTTTTATTCAATATATTTTACACACACTTCCATACAATGTATGTATGTCCGTAATACACTAGGACATTATGGACATATATACAATTTTCATATAATTATATAAGCAAAAGTAATATTGTATGTATACCCGTGAAAATTGTATGCATGCCAGACACATCTATCTATCTAGCTATATATTATATAAGCAAAAGCGAGTTTTCATGGTAAGTTTTGTGAAAAAACTCCAAAATTTTATAATAAATTTGTGATTTTATCAAATTAAAAAATAAATTTAAATAGGGTTGAGATTATAATTATATTCTAATGCTAACATTATTTATACCGTACCTTCAGGCACGGGCATACGCTAATATATTATATGACACAATTTATTGTATCTTCTTATGGTTTAGTCTGAGAACACTTTATCCTATAGTTTAAATATAGGTAGAGAGAACTCTCTTATAATTTTGGATTAAAGTGTTACGGTTAATTTTTTCATTAAAAATAACGGAATGTATTGCACACTCTCTCAAATTAAAAGTGGGCGATGCAAAAATCCTAAGGGTTGTTTTGAGAAGTACTAAAAAAGTTGATTTTTTTTGTTTTGTTTATTATGAAAAGATGTATAAAAAGTAAGGTGATGTGACCTAAATAAATCAAAAATCAATAAACTTACTTTTTTTACGCTTATCAAAAGAGGCCTAAATCAAAGTAAAAAATTGAACCAAATGTTAATAATACCCTTATATTCATCATATTATCCAAATTAAATCTTAATCCTAATTAAACCCAAATCCTAAATCTAATTGTCATCCTTTTTAAATAATGTAATTTAATTTAAAATGTTACTAGATGAGAAATTCGGTTCAAAATTAAATAATAGATTAAGGTAATTTTATGGTAATAAAGGTTAATTTATGGTTTAATTTATATATATACGTGTAAATTTCTAATTTAAAATGTTATTAAATAATAATTTGGGTTAAAAAATTAGATTAAGGTAATTTCATGTTAATTGATTAAAGTATTTATGTTAATTTATGATTTAGTTTCTTAAATATATATTTATATGTTTAATTTAAAATATTATTAAATAAGAAATTTTAATAAATTAGGCTATTTTAGTTTGATTTATGATTTAATTTATTAAATACATATTTATATGTTTAATTAAAAAAATTATTAAATAAGGTTTTTTTTATGGTAATAAAGGTGTTTAGTTTAATTTATGATTTAATTTTATATTATATATATGTTTATTTTAAAATTTTATTAAATAATAAATTAGATTTAAAATTAAAAATTATATTATGATAATTTTATGATAATAAATTAAGGTGTTTAGGTTAATTTTATGGTAATTTTATGTTTAATTTAAAATGTTATTAAATAAGAAATTAGGTTAAAAATTAAATTAAGGTCATTTTATGCTAACAAATTAGGGTGTTTAATTCACAATAATTTTATTTGTTAAATATGTGATTAAAATAGGAAATTATATCTATTAGAGAAGAGAGAAAGAGAATATACCATAGGGGTGTTTATGTAATTTTATCAATACTTTTAACAGAGTTAGCTTTGCATTTTGATCCAATACCATAAGGAGGTTCTTTGTATATATTTAAACTATAAAAGGATAAAGTGATCCGAGACAAAATTATAAGCGGATAAAATGAATTTTGCTTTATATTATATATAATTTTACTCCATCTTTAATGTTGACATGGAGGCACGTCAAAATAATGATATTAAGATAATTTAAATAAAGAGTAATTTTGAAATAATTCATGAAAAGGTGATTCCATATTTTATAAGATGTATTTTTTAAATATATTTTTGGTAATTAAAATTTAAATATGAGGGACTAAATAATCTCATTGGTAGTGGAATTAGTCTACCTTGGTAGACTAAATATATTTTACTCCATATTTTTTGTTTCCATGGTCCATGTCTATTTTACCCTCATGCTATTATTTAATAAACAATTAAAAAATGATAAAATAGTTTTTTGACCATTTATAAATTATTTTTTTAGTGTTGTTAATTTAAAATTATATAGTAAATAAAAAATATAAATTATAAATTTAATTTAATTAAAAATTATGGCCTTATAATTTTTTTTGTGTTGTTAAAAAATTAAATTTATATATTAAATAAAATTATTTTTTTAGTGTTCCCCCTGAGGTTTCGGAAATTACATCCCGCCCCCTGAGGTTTGTATTTTCATAACAATTTGCCCCATGAGGTTTATATTTCATAACAAATTACCCCCTAATTTCTTATGCAAATATAGCATTCAGGGGGGAATTCATAATTTCTCAAACCTCAGGGGGCATCTGTAATTTAACCAAACCTCGAGGGGTGTATATGTAATTTGCCCAATTATAAATTATAAATTACAAGGATAAAATGGTCTTTAAACATTTATTTTTGTCTAATCCGTTCAACCAAACGTTGGATTCAATAAAAATAGTTCAATCTAGACATCTAATCCTATGACTAAACAAACGTAGGATACAAATCCAATCCAATCAAATAATCTGGGGATAATGTATGGCAGGACTAATAGTCCGATGAATTACAATCGCTTCCTTATCCAGTCTGTCTAAATAAACACATCCTATAAGATAATTTGTTTTTTTTTATAGTGATGACGGTGATAAGCTGATCATGGTGATGGGGTGGCAGCAAAACCGTAGTGATTGTTTTTTTTTTTTTACAGTGATGACAGTGATAAGCTGGCCATGGTGATGGGGTGGCAGCAAAACCGTAGTGATGATGGCAACATTGGGTTATTTTGAAAAGATGGTTATAATCAATTTTTTGGTGAAAATTTGCTTATAAGCAGCTTATAAGAGCATCTCCGACGGTTCACCAAAATTTTCATCAAATCTAAGTAAAAAAGTGACTTTTTTCTCATTCTGATACGGAGGGCTCCAAATTTTCATCAAATTTGCGCTGGGACAACCGGTTGGTCGACCAGCCGGTCGATCAGCTGGTCAACCGGAGGCAAATTTTTTTTTTTGAATTGTTTGAACCTTTTCAGTGAACTGTCTGAACCTTTTTCCGAGACGACCGGTTGGTCGACCGGCTGGTCGACCGGTAAGGCAAAAAAAAAAAATATATATATATATATATTTTTAACTGTTTGAACTTTTTTTTGAACTGTTTGAACCCTTTAGTGGTCGACCGGTTGGTCAATTGGCCGGTCAACCGGCTGGTCGACCGGTTGGTCTCCCGCAACGGTCAGAAACAGTGATTTGGTGAAATGTTGCGCCTGTTCTCATTTTGGTGAAAGGTTTGGTGAATTCTCGATTTGATATCGATTTGGTGAAACTGTTGGAGCTCAAAAAAGTGACTTTTCCACCAAATTTAAAATTTGATGTCAGGTTTGGTGAAACGTTGGAGATGGTCTAAGCAGCTTTTTTGTGAGAGAGGAAGTGAGTTATAATCTGAGAAGTGGATTATAACCCACTTCTCAAAATAGGCCATTGTTAACAATGGTGGCGGCAAAGGGGCAATATCATTGGTAGTGGAATTAGTCTACCTTGGTAGGTTTAAAAAATTGTTTTTGCCATAATTAATTTATTTTTTTATTAATTATAAAAAAAATATTTTTTGTTAATTTTTATTTTTCGTGATATCAAATACTAGTAATATGGACCATGGAAAAAAATAGAGCACATTTCTTTGAAAACAATTGAATAAAATAGGGCAATCCAGGCCATAAATCTAAATTTAAAACTTTTAGAGCAATTGCCTCAAGTTCTATTATTTTTTTGTCCAAAAGAATAATAATAATTTGAAATACTATATTTTTGGTTTTTTTTTATATTTTTTTCACTAAAAGACAAATTGGTTACAAAACCAAAAAAAAATAAATCCAAACAAAATATCACATCAAACCCCATAATCATTTCAGTTTTTTCTTTTACAAACATCACATCCAACCACAAAAAAACTCAACTATTTTTTCAAATACAAAAAAATTTTCTCCAATAATATCCTACAACTAAAAAAACCTACGAAAAAATTCACTTCCCAAACACCTACATTATGTTTGCCTATTTATTTATTTGTCCACATGTCCACCTAATTGTCCACTGTTGATGCCAACTATTGTCGACGGACAGGTGGTGGACGACAACTTTTCCGACACTGTCAAGTTTTTTGGGTGACTTTTTAGTGAGTCACTAGTGGAAACCCATGATGGTGAGCAACAATTGATAGTAGTAGGGACGGAAGGAGCGTAGGACTAGGGGGTCACATGCTCCGCTAAATTTTCAATATTTATATTGTTACCCTTATACATATAGTCTATATCTTATTCATCTTTTATAAAATTATAGTAGTACTTCTTAAATTATGTAAAATTTCTATGTATTTTTAAAATTTTGAAAGTGTTCTATTATGTATCTTTTGATCATTCTTGTATATTCTTAATTGAAAGTCAATGGCAAAAATTGAATTAATTGATTATTTCTTTCTTATTAAACGGTTTGTTTAACTAATTGTTTCTGTCCATTGTGGGGTTCTTTATTGAGTTGATAGTGTTAAACTTGTTAATCATATATTCAGTTGAGTTATTGATTATAGATTTGTAAGTCAAGTTGACACAATTCTCATCAAAATTATAATATTGAATCTCATCAATTACACACAAAAACAAAATGTATAAATTTTATAATATCTCATTTTTGCTTATTGTGGGTTTTTTTTTTTTTTTTAATGTTGTGACTAATATGTGTCCCTCTACTTTGAATTTCTGACTCCATCAATGTGTGAGAATAGAGAAAGAAAGAAATAGATTAAAAAAGATAATAATAATAAAAAGAGTGCAAGAGAAAATGGAAAAATATATATCGTTTAAAACGACCTTTGTACAAATAGGTGGACAGGGGAACAGATAGAACAACATTTATAGTGTATCATTTAAAACGACCTTCTTTCTACCAATTTTTCCAATAAAACACCTATCCAACCAAAATAAATGAGTTAAATGACTTAAGCCATTTTTACTACGAACTGGGCCATCGCATGGGCCGCAGGCCCAATCCATCACATAAGATGGGTCAGCCATTTTGACAGCTATGATTAAATGCGGGTGAGCTTTTCCATTTGGAAGTTCACTTTTCTATGCCCATTTTATAAACGTAAATGATATAATTAGTTAATAATTAAAAAAAAGTACGAGAGAGTGTTTCTTTTAATATTTTAATTGATTGTCACATTACTAGACTTGAAAATTGAATCTAATTTTTGATCATAAATAGTAATGCTCTTTTCATTTTTGTCTCAAACTTTGGAAACATGATATGATTAATCAAAGGTAATGTTTGGTTAACTAGAATGGAATTGAATGAAATAATTATTCCATCAAAAGATTTATTCTCACTTTTGGTTGGTTAAAAAACATACATCGCAAATGAAATCATAAGGGAATAATCATTTCATAAGGAATTCTAAGAAATAATCATTTCATTCCATTTCATCTCATTTCAATGAACTAAATTGAACATTAACATAGATGAGTTTGAAAGATCAACAATTGTCCAAAGATCAAGTTTTGGGTGGTGAGCATAAAACAAGTATAATAAGTTTTTGATACCTTAGTAAAGATGGCACACTAAAATTACCTAATAATCGTTTAGAACAAGATTTGAAATGAAATCCAAACAAAACACACAGATCATCTTATTCTAATATAAAATAGTTATATCCTGCCTTTATTCTCGAATCCAACATGGTCTTAAGGCATCATCCTCTTTTTGAGGGATATGTTGCATGGTTTGTGACTAAACAAAAACCATTGACACTTTTGAGTCTGATTTTTTTTTTTTTTTTTAAAATAAAAAGAAAAAGATAAACTCGAATCTAATTCTTGAAGAGAGGAAAAGCAAAAGAGATTTAGTTCATGTAACAAAGAAACCTATAAATCATGCACCCCTTTATTTCAACCAGAATAGTCAATCAAATAATTTGTATGTACCATGCTGTTTTGGAATCTATCCCCTACTCAAACTTTTCAAAACATCACATCCAACTCATTATCATTACATTCTTTTTCTTACAAAAAAATCAAAAAAACAAAAAACCTTTCCCAAACGAGATTTTTTAGCCCCAGACTAAAATATCAAAAAAAATCAAAAAGCCAACCCACTTCCCAAACAAACCTGTAGTCACCGAGCAATGTTTTAACAAAATTATTAAATATTTATTTTATACAATATTTACATGATTTTATACAATATTTACATGAGTATTGGACTCAAGTAATAAAAGTGCAGGTTCTTGGCCAACATAGGGAAATAATGTGCAAATAAATAATTGCCCTATTTCATTCTAGTAGTTACCTTTTTATATATATAGATATATATACCAGTAAATTTAATATGAAAAATGCATGCAGCTCATAATGGTCATAGGAGTTTTCAAAATTATAAGAGCTGATCAAGATGGATAGGATCTTAAAAGTTTTGTTTTATAATAGATTAATTCGAAATTTGATTAGTATACAATATAACTAGATTGGGTGATTTTGAGAGAGAAGAAAAAAGGAAATCGATTTTATTTGGTCTTAATCATTTATTTGAATTAATAAAGAGAAGAGAAATGAGAATAAATGTAAAGAAATAGATTTATCTCACAACTACTTTTTGAATCACTCCAAAATTGGAGAAATTGAAAGAGAAAATAAATAGGATGATTATTAATTTTAGGACAAAATTCACTTTATCCTCTTGTGGATTTGTCTCGAAGTGCTTTACCCATTTATGATTCAAATATATACAGAGACATCCCTTATAATTTTAACCTAAAGTGCTATAGTTAATTTTTTCGTTAAATATAACGAAAGGTGTGTCACACTATCTCAAATTAAGAATAGACAATGCAAAAGTCTTAAGTCAAAGTCAAAAATTGAATCAAATGTCAATAATACCCTCATATTCATCTTATTTTCCAAATAAATCTTAGTCCTAACCCAACCCTAACCCTAATTGTCATCTTTTATATAATTTTTTTTTAATTTAACATGTTATTAAATGATAAATTGGGTTAAAAATTAAATAATAGATTAAGTTAATTTTATGATAATAAATTAGAGTAATTAGGTTAATTCATGTTTAATTTAATATACATATATATATATATATATATGTAAATGTTTAATTTAAAATATTATTAAATAATAAATTGGGTTAAAAATTAAAAATTGGATTAAGGTAATTTTATGATTTAATTTTATGGCAATAAATTAAGATATTTAGGTTAATTTATTATTGAAGTTGTTAAATATATATTTCTATGTTTAATTTAAAATGTTATTAAATAAGGTAATTTCTATAATTAAGGTGTTCTGTCTAATTTGTTGAATATATACATTCATATGTTTAATTAAAAATGTTATTAAATATGGTAATTTTATGGTAATAAATTAGGGTATTTAGTTTAATTTATGATTTAATTAGTTATATAGATGCTTATTTTAAAATTTTATTAAATAAGAAATTTTATTAAACAATTAAAAATTAGATTAAGATAAATTTAAGGTAATAAATTAAGGTGTTTAAATTAATCTTATGGTTTAATTTATGGTAATTTTATATTTAATTTAAAATGTTATTAAATAAGGAATTGAGTTAAAAATTAAAAATTAGACTAAGGTAATTTTATGATAGTAAATTAGGGTGTTTAGTTTATTATGATTTTATTTGTTAAATATGTGATTAAGATAGAAAATTATATATATTAAAGAAGAGAGAAAAAGAATATACTATAGGGATATTTAGGTAATTTTGTCCTTATTTATAATAGAGTTAACTTTGCATTTTAGTCCAAAACCATAAGCGGGTTTTTTGCCTATATTTGAACTACAAGGCCTCGTTTGTTTTTAGAGATAGAACGAAGAGGATTGATAGTGAATGGATTACTGGTGATAGGATTATTAGTGAGTAGGGGTGGGCACGGGTCGGTTGCGGCCACGGAACCTCCAATCCGCCATCCGTCCTCCAGATTGGTGGATTGGAGAAAATTAATCCGCATCCATCCGCCAATCCGGCGGATGTAGATTGAGCGGATTGGCTGTTTGGCAGATGGATGCGAATCGGTTTGGCGGTTTAAAATTTTATAAATTTTTAACATAATTCAACTTGAGCACTTCCTCAAGAAAAAAAAAGAAGAAGAAGAAAGTATTACAGTTAATGACTTAAAAAAATATTACAATCACTGCATGCTTCATTCAAAGCAAGAAAGTTTGAAACTTTAGAATATCACAATTACTGAATGCCTTATCTACATACTACAATCACAACATGCCTCATCCACATAAAGTATTACAATTTGTGGTTCTTAAAATATAAAAACAATTCAAACCACTAAAACCATAAACAGAGTAGCAATAGAGATTGTGTGTCTCTGTATTGTTACATCTATATCTGTTTTTGAAAATAAAAATCAACCAGCATATATCATATTTTCTATTTATTATTTTTAGAGATAGATTTAAAAACAAAAAAAATATAGATAAATAATACGTTTATTTTTTTCAATTCAAAAAAGATATTCAAGTTAAAAACTTTTTTTCAACAGAATATTTAAACAAACTGAAAACACAAAGTCTTATAAATTATTAAAGGTGTTCACGGTTTGGCGGTTCGGTTACGGCCAAAAGAATCTCGAATCCGCCATCCGTCTGCCAGATTGGCGGATTGGAGAAAATCAATCCGCAACCGTCCGCCCGTCATCACGCATCCGTCCAAAATGCGGCAGATCGGTTCGATTCAATCAGTTTTGGCAGATCGGTATATCCGCTGCTCACCCCTATTAGTGAGGGGATTGATAGTGAGGGGATTAAGTAAAATTGTATTTGTTTTGATGGTAGTTGTTAATGTGGAGATTGATAAATTATTACCCTATAAAAGAAATATAAAATATTAAAACAAATAAAATTATGATTTTTACTTAACAAAAAATACAAAAATATTAAACATTAATGTTTAAAAAAATTGCCCATCATGTAAATAAAAAAAATAAAAATAAAAATAAATAAATAAACCTAATCCCATGGGACTAATTTCCCAATACCATCTCCATCTCCTCTATCTTAATTCCACCTCCAAGGCCCATTCTAATCATATAGGATTATGAATCCCCTCTCTATCTCCTAAAACAAAAACAACATATAGTGGGTCCTACCTCAATCTCAATCTCAATCCCAATCCCAATCCCACCTCTTTCTCCCAAAACAAACGGGGCCTATGGGGATAAAGTGTTTAGAGACAAAATAGCAAGGGGGTGAAGTGAATTTTTCCCTTAATTTTATATAATACCAAAACTCTCCATCTAAATACTAAATAAAAACATAAAAAAAATATTTTAGTAATATAACCCGTACGAGTTTCTTTTTTTAGGTAGTTTATCCAAACAAGATTGAAGAGAAATCACAATTTTCTCCTGGCAAATCATTTTGAAAAACAGATTTTTAGAAAGAAGTGCCAAACATAGACTGCTTTGCCAGATACAGAGTCGCCACCTAATTTTTTTTTTTTTTTTTTTTGCGAAGATTGTAGGATGTTAGTTTGTTAGTAAAATTAAATTACAACTAAAGGTAATATATATTTTTCCTCTTCAAACTTAATAAATTATTTTCTCTCTCTCTCTCTCTCTCTCTTTGTGCCAAGATTTTAGGATGTTAGTTTGTAAGTGTGATGTCCCGGGTATATCACCCGCTTTATTCTCCTTTTAGTTTCGTTTAATTTCTTAATTTTGGAACTTTGATTTCAATCCGAGGTCTCATCGGCCGTGTGAGTTCACCATCTAAATTTTTCTTGAGTTAACATCCTAAGCTAGTTCCGAAGTCTAATTTTATTGCGAATCGGGGTGGAGAAGAACTTAGTCAAAACTTAGAATTGCATCTGGGTAAACAAAATTGCACATGCGGGGGAAGGAGCCGCACGTGTGGGGTGTGGTGCCGCATGTACGGTGATGGGTAGAGTTTTGAGGCTTAACTTTTGGAATAAAAGCATATGCAAGGGAGGAAAACTGTACATGTGGAGGGGAGGAATCGCACATTCAACCTAGGGCCTATACGTGCAGAAGGGGGGCGCCGCACATACAGCAAAAGGTGCACACGTGTGGGAATGTTTAGTGAATATGAAATTCTCTCTCTCTCTCTCTCTCTCTCTCTCTCTTTTTCTTTTCCTTTTTTTTTTCCTTTGTCTTCACTTCTATTACTTTTCTCTCTTTCTCTACTTCATCTTTTCTACTCCCTCTTTATATATTTACTTCACCAATCTTACATTTCCTTTGATCTCTCTAAACTAATTAGGATTTTGATTTTAGTCCTTTGGGACTTCTCGGAGAACTCCTCAAGGGTTGCATTTTGTGCGGTGAAGATCAGATTTCAACACCTTTGATTCAAGGGCTTTTCTTCTTTTAGGTAGGGTGTTACTTTGAGTTATATGTATGATTTTAGCATGTCTAGCTCTTCTTTGACAAATCCATGGTATTATGAGTAGAGTTTTGTAATGTTGGGTTTTGGAAATGCTTGAAAATGTGACATTTCTCATGTTTTTGCCCAAATTGACTTGCTTCATGAACTTATGAGACTCTTGGATGTCCATTGAGGAAAATATCGTTTGAAAATGAGAGAAATTCATTTTTGAGAAAGACCCTAGATTTTGGAAATTGGGGAAAGGTGGATTTTGTGAAAAACTCATGCAAATGTTGGGATTTCCATTGAGAAAATGATGAACTTTCATAAGCGATGTATTGTTGAGACACACATGAGATAGGTGGGTTGTCTTGTTGAGAAATTACCCCTGATAGTATGATTGATACATGCTTGGATTTTGAAATTTTGATATTGATTGTAAATATGAAAGATAGTCATATGTCACACACACACACACTAGGGGTGAGCATGGTCCGGATTTTGTGAAAAACTCATGCAAATGTTGGGATTTCCATTGAGAAAATGATGAACTTTCATAAGCGATGTATTGTTGAGACACACATGAGATAGGTGGGTTGTCTTGTTGAGAAATTACCCCTGATAGTATGATTGATACATGCTTGGATTTTGAAAATTTGATATTGATTGTAAATATGAAAGATAGTCATATGTCACACACACACACACACACACACACATATATATATATTGTTGAATGATATTCGAGGAATATCAATGATTGGGATAAATTTGAAAAATGTTGAACATTGTTTTAGCATTGAGAACTATTGAAAATGTGGGAATTTCTTATTGAGAATGTGTATATGTAATTACATTCTATTTCATTCAATACATAGCTTTTGAATAATGTCTTATTAAAACTACGATTTTGGAAAGGAGTCACTATTTTGAGATGCCTTTTGAAACTTGAATTGTTTTGGGGTAAATACAGTGGTAAGTCCGGATAAGATGTGTAGATTGAGAATTAAGTTAGCCTGAGTGTCTAGGGTGAAATATCGAAAATATGCGCAGGGTAGGTGCCACATACCTTTTGGTTATGAGCTGGTAAAGTGGGTTTGGTAGAGTCTTGAGGGACCTATTTATAGACACTAGCCTAGAGATTACCTGGGTTGTATTTACCACTTCGTATTGTGATTTTATTGCATCGATGTATTTATGTTTTCGAAATGAGCAATGACATGAGATTTCAAAAATATATAACTCATGGGTTTTTGGAGCATGACGTGACATTGCATGCATATTCATGAGACTATTTAAAACATATATAATTTGTTAATATCTTCCTACTGTGTACTATGCTCACCCCTAGTGGATTTGTGTAAGAAATGATTTTGTGTTTTCAGCCTCGGTGAAGGCGAGTAGATGTTTTGTAAGTGTAAGGCTCTTTTGTTTACTTGTTATATTTTGACAAGCTAAGGGCTTATGTGTATGGGTTTGTAACCATTTATTTGTAACCGCGCTTAAGTCTTGGAACTTGTGGCCCAAAGGGCTTTATTTTGTATTTGTTTCTTTTGTCATCTATCTGTATTACATGCTATAGATTCATATCTTAAGAGGAGATTGAATATGTAATTGCATGTGAACCCATTTTGTAAATCTCTTATATATCAACAGATTCAACTTTAGATATTTGATTAGTTAATGATGATATCAAAGTGTTATGATTATTCAACTGAGATGGATCAACTCAGAGTTATCATGTGTTAATTATTTAAGGGCGTTATAGTTAGTAAAGTTAGATTACTACTAAAGGGTCCACTACTGCTCCATTAGTTCAAATTCTTGATTTTTCCCTCATTACACCCTAAGACTATTGGGTCAAACCTAGGCTCATTTTATTCTCTCTTATAGATATCCAAACGTAGTGCAGAAGACACGTGCACATGCAAATGCAAATGCAAATGCTAATAATAACATGTATACTTTTTTTTATTTGTTTGGTGGGGAATATTAGAGGGGAGTGGTGAGTAGGACTGCAAATGAATAGAGCCATTCATGAATAGGTTTGAACTCAGCTCGATAAAGACTCGTTCAAATGTGGTTCATTAAATTTTTATTACGTTCGGGTTTGAGTTTCAACTCGTTAAAATCTTAATAAACAAATTTAAACATATTAAAACTCACCTCGTTAGTTAGCTCATTTAACATTTATTAAACAATAGAATAAATATAATATTTATATATAAATAATGTAAAAATATGTATAAAAAATAGAATAAACATGTTATTTATATATTTAAATAATATAAATGTAAATAATAGCTGAATATATTTATATGTAAATAATAGTTAAGTATAGATAATACATTTATATAATAATAGTAGTAGATATTATTATTTTGGTAAGATATTGATTTTTTTTTATAGTATGTTTATATATATTGTATATATAGTTGTATAATTAAAATTTCAATTGTAAATTTAGTCTCATATGCAAGTATAAATTTATAATTTTCTTTGATTGTTAAGGTTGGTGAACAAACTCAAACTCGAGTCAAACATGGAAAATGCTAGAGGCTCCAAAATTTCTATCAAATATTTTACTAAATGTCTCACATGGATGTGGATCCCACGTTTATGTGGGACCCACCTTATAAGAGACATTTGGTAGAAATTTTAGTATTTCTTGCATTACTCGTCAAACAAATGCCAACTTGACTCGAGTTCGATTCTTTAAATTTTTATTGAGTTTGGGTTCAAGTTCAAACTCGTTAAAATCTTAATAAGTCTAAACATACTAAAATTCAATTCCACCCAACTCGTTTACAGCCCTGACGGAGAGAAAAGCCCTTTACACTTTCTTTTGGAGAATACATTAATGTTAATAAATGCCCATTTGGATTTCATTAGTCGGATAAAAAAAGCAAAACAATGGATTCAAATAAGTAAGCAATGGGAGAGAATATATATATATATATATATATTATTTATTTTATTTATTCTTTTAATTCTCTCAAAAGAAAAATACCTACAAATTTCCAAATAAATGGGCTTTAAAGGCTTTGTGTACAAATCCTCTAACATAATACTAAGAAACTCAATTTTTTTTTGTAAATTTTCATAAAATAAAGACATCAATCTGAAATTAAATGAAGCCAATATATTGCATCACTTGGAATACTTTCTTGCCAAACACAAACCACTACAACAAAAAACAGAAATGGCGACCAAAACATGAAATTTCGTCGCTGAAAGTGCATGAAATGGCGACTAAATTGGAATTTGTAGCCGAAAAACAGGTTTTTAGCGACTAAAAGGGTTTAGTCGCCAAACAGCATGTTTTTAGCGACTAAAAGGAAGTTTTGTCGCCTAATATACGGTTTTCAGCGACTAAAGTTTGTTTAGTAGCCAAAAGTCACGGTTTTTAGCGACTAAAATAATTTAGTAGCGAAAAGGTATGGTTTTGGCGACTAAAAATAGGTTTAGTCGCTGATTATAGCAATTTTGCTGACTAAAAACAATTTAGTCGCTGAAAGTGAGGGTTTTGCCGACGAAAATCCATTTTAGTCGCCCAAAGTAGTGGTTTTGGCGACGAAATTTCTGTTTAGTCGCCAAAAATGCTGATTTCTAATTGAGAACTTGTTTTTTTAGCGACAAATAAATAATTAGTAGCCCAAAATAATACAATTAGCGACTAAAAAATGGTTTTAGTCGCCAAAAGTCGCCTAATTTATTTTTTGACAAAAATTATATTGAATTAAAAAAATTATATTTATAAATATTATTTTGTATTAATTGCGGTTAATATAGTATATAAATAATATATATTGCATATATGATCATGTGATGATGTACTGGCATAGTGGAGGGAGTGTTGTGCAAAGGGTTTGGCGTGTGCAAAGGGACGTCGCAAGTTCGAAACCTGTTGGGAGCAGCGGAGGCAAAAAAATTTTTTTTTCTGAAAATACTTTCAGCGACTAAAGTGAATGGTCGCCAAAGGTATAAATAATAAAATAAAAATGAACTATTGGCGACTAACAGTTTAGTCGGCAAAGGTATAATTTCCAATAAAGAAATTGACTATTGGCGACGAAATCTTTAGTCGCTGAAGACATATATATTGGCGACTAACAGTGTTTTAGTCGCCAAAGGCATTCGCGACCATTTATTGGCGACAACACGGGCGACTAAACTTTTTAGTCGGGAAAAGTGAAATTTTGACATTTGGCGACTAAAATAGGACCTTTGGCGACTAAATTTTTAGTCGCCAAAGGTATTTTTTCTTGTAGTGAACACTCATTTAAAGAAAGGCTTTTTAGGGATTCATACCAAAACAAACTTGGCAGACCTAGACTTAATGAACCTTTGTCCTTAGCCATTTTAGGAATTATCATTAGAAATCAAACATCCAAATGTATTTTGCAATTATTAACAAATGTATTAGTAAAGTTTGCAATTAATTCTTGAAGTTTTCTCTAGTTCAAATTTAAATTTAAGACAAATCTAACTTTATAAAAATTTTGAAAAAAAGTTTACCTTTTTCTTTTTGGGGATTTAAGCGAGATTTTATCCTTTTTATTCAAGAAAGCCTATATTTTCATATTCATATTTTCTCCCTCTACGGTACAAATCACAACTCTCTTTAAAATTTATACATCGAAACTTGTGGGGGCAGATTTGGATTTGGATTAACAATTTGTGGGGCCATCGAAACTTTGTTTGGTTGTGTTAAAATGTTAGGAGACTATTAGTATAATGGGACTATCAATCCCTCCCATATTTCCATTGGGAGTTGGGATTGCTAATAGGTCATTCTATTTTCTCACACAAATTTCTTTCAGTACACACACTTCATAAATACATTTTTAGTAGATGAGTGGTACTACATGTACCAATTAGTGTACTAACTAGTGCACTAATATTAGTTAGTGCACTAATTGGTGCATGTAGCATTAGTCTTAGTAGACACATAAAAAAATATAAAATTCTCAACACACATCTCTTTATTACAATAACACCCTTATCTTCAATTTCAAAAATCTTAATTTTTTTTTTCCCATTCACTCACCCTTTATTCACCGCCATTGTCGCCACTCTTAAGCCTCCATTGCCACCACCACTGTTGTTTCCAACTTATCCTTTTTCATCCTAGACTTTCACAATTAACCTCAAATACGAGTGGTTCACAGTGAAAAGCTTGTGGGAGTATATGGTTCATAGCAAAATGTAGTCGCATTTAGAGGGAAAAATAGACAATGTGAGAGGGTTGATAGATGAGACATGTAATGCTAGTGATAAATGATTATTGTGGTGTTTTAGAATTAGGGTTGGATTGCTGTGGTGTTCTAGAATTATGATATTTTTGTTCTAGAATAAAATTGTATTAAGAATTTTTTTTATTAAGTGTGTGAATTAATGAGAGTTGGTGTATAAAAATCATCCATTGTTAATCCAATCCCCTAGAATTGAAGGTGAAATACTAATTATCCTATTTTCACAACAACAACAAAAAAAAAACAAAGTCTCATTTTGTAGTGTTGTATGCTACAAATGTCACAACTAAATTCTCATTCAGTCAAAACTATACACAAAAAATAATACTAATAATTATAATTATAACAAAATACCACATAAGATAACTAAATATCTTTTGAATCATAATTAAAATAATGTCATAATTAACATCACAATGAGTCATAATTAACACCACAAGAGTGGTAACTAATACTACAATAAGTCATAACAAACGACCACAAAAATCGTAATTAATGTGCATATGGTACACACTCTTTATAGAATAAATTTTTTTACATAATTTTATAAATTTAATCTAAACCAACTAATACCACCACACTAGTACACAAACAAGTAGAATTTATCTTATATCTCTAACCTAATATCATTATACTAGTAATCTCATCACTAAATTTCATCGTACTTATTTGCCTACCCTACCTAATCTACGAAACAAACATCGCCTTAAGCTTATTGGAGACCTGATTTTAAATTTTTATTTTTTTTTCTATCCCTTTTTATCGTTTTGCTAAATTCTTTTAATTAAAATTATTATTTACGTTTTAGAAGCTATTATCAAACATATAATTAGAAGGGGTGGGCATCGGTCCATTGGCCCACCCAACCCAGCCCTATAGTTTTAGGATTTGAGAATATAATTTTAGTCCATAAGGCTGGGTTGAGTTGATCCGATTAATAAATGGGTTGGGTTTGAAAATTGTACTTCTGCCTGGCCCAACTCGTTGCATATTTAATTTAATAAATAAATTAATTGATATAATGTATTAAAAATATGTATACCCTTTTAATTGAATAGTTTTCTAATTGATGTTAATAATTTATTTGTGATAATGTAGGAAACTAGTATCATCAGAAACAATGTTTAATGGTGATTCTAGCTCTTCAAAAGATGATAATGAAAAAGAGGAAGAAGTTTGAAATTTAAACCGTAGATTTTTTTAATTTTTTTTTCAGTTTGATATACTACTAATAGTTTGGTTTTAAAAACTTTGAGCTTATAGAATTATGGGTGTGTTTGGTTTAAAAAAAATTTATAATGTTTTAATTAATATGGTATTGAATATCTAACTGTTAGTTGCTCGATAGGTCTTAGTTTATTTATGAAAAAATAATAGGCACTATAATGTTTAGTTTTTCTTAATAACTTATGTACAAGGCTTGATAGACGGCTTTGGAAATTATAATTTATATTAGCGCTGGACTCGAGGCGGGGTCACTGCTGTGCAATGTTTCCTGTTATGCTTGCATAATTTTTATTTTTATTTTTATTTATATTTTTTTTATGTTCTCATTATGTTTTTTAGCATGATAAATTTTATATATATATTTTATTTTAGGGTTTAGAATTTAGGGTTTAATTCTTCAATTTTTTTTTTTATTTTAGGGTTTTGGGTTTAATTCTTAAAATTTATTATTTTTTTTTATTTATTTTAGGATTTAAGGTTTAATTCTTAAAATTTATTTAATTTTTTTTTATTTTAAGGTTTAAGATTTAGAGTTTAATTCTTAATTTTTTTTATTTTTTATTTTAGGATTTATGGTTTAAGGTTTAGGGTTTAGGGTTTAATTTTAAAATTTTATTTTTTTTATTTTAGGGTTTAAGATTTAGAGTTTAATTTTTAAAATTTATTTAAATTATTTTTTTATTCTAGGGTTTAGGATTTAATTATTAAAATTTATTATTTTTTATTTTAAGGTTTAGGGTTTAGAATTTAGGACAAAGTGTAATTTATCACGCCAAAAAACATAGTGAGACTCATGAAAAAAAAAAAAGAGGCTAAAGTTGTGCCATTTTAAACACAGCAGGAAACAATAGTGGGGGTCACAGTAGTGACCCCGTATCCGGCTGGACTGGAGATGATTATGTAGGTCCAATGTTTGTGTCGGGCAAGTTTGGGCAGATATAAAATCCCTTATTAGATAGTGCTAGCCCAACCTGGCTTGGTGAATGACCATCTCCAATAATTAGGGACTAATATAATATAATATAATTTTTTTTTTTGAAATTTGTTTAAAATTTGAATTGTTTTCTATAATTTTAAAAATTACAAATACCCCTTATCAGAAATTTTTTATTTAACAAAATTAACAGACAATATGAAATTCCTAACAACTCTTCTATGTAACCAAAAAAAAAATCAAAATTATTAATTGAAATATATTTTTGACATCATTAAGACTGTGTTTGGTTAGGAGATTCGAGAAAAGATTTGAAAATGAAAGGAAAAAGATAGGTAAAACGTGAATAAAATATACTTATATTTCACTAGTTTCACATACGTTTTCCCTTTTCCTTTCCAAATCCCTTCTCAAATCTCCTAACCAAACACAGTCTAAAAAATATAAACTAACTTAATGATTTATTAATAAAAAAGATAATTTGTTATGTAATTAAAAATCTGAAGGAGTAAGATGTATTTTCCAAAATCATAAGAGATAATTTGTATTTTAAACAAATTTTAGGAAGTATATTTGTAATGAGGGCTGCTATTAACACCTATCTTATTTTTTTGGACCCCCACCCTAAATCCTAAATTTTAATAAGATTTCTTTTAACATCTCACTTAATACCAATTTTATCCCTATTCAAAATATCATCACATCTAAGTGCACACCCTCCTAATTTTACACACTTTCTCTTGTTGAAGAACAACGACGATGCTTCTCCTGTTGAAGAACGATAACAATCCATCTCGTTCTCTTTGATTTATTCGAAGCCATTATCAGTGAATGACATCATCTTAGGTAACCTCTCAATCAATTCGCCAGAAATCTCTTTTTCTTTTTTGGTTTATTTCGAAGTAAAACCCTCTATACAGGGTGGTTTTAGAGGGAAAAACTCTCAGAAAAAACACAAGTAAAAACTCTCAAAAAAAACACAAGTAGGGGAAAAATCCTACAAAATCAAACTATTCGGCATACTAGTGTTGATTAGATGCAGTACTATTCGGAACCCATCTTCCGAACAAAACCTTAACAGTTCACAAACCAGTATTGATCAAGTTCAAACAAAACATAATGCAAGATAATTAACTTACCAATGCAATGACAACCTCATCAGAATCATTATCGTTGTCCTTCATTGCTCTATAAGTATTAACAAATGATGAAATCTTAAACTGATATGTGGTATGAATAGTGCAACAATTTGAAATGACTTGAACGTGCAATATCAAACGACTTGAACAATGAAGTTGAATACATTTAAGGTGATGATGAAGAAAAATACGTTTAGGGTGTGTTTGTTTGGACAGATTGGATAAGGGGAGATTGTAATCTACCAGATTGTTAATCCTGAGATACATTGTTCTTAGACTATTTGGTTGGATTGGATTTGGATTCCATGTTTGTTTAGTCATTGGATTAGATGTCAAGAAATGACTATTTAATTGGATAGGATATGAATCCTATGTTTGTTTAGAATATTATGGAAAATGATAAATGTTCAAATGACTATGTTACCATTTTTAATTATTTACTAAGTAATAGCAATATTAAACATATCTTTAATATTGTAATTATTTTTAACTAGATTAAATAAAAATTTATTTTCTTTTATTTTTTACACAATTAAATAAATTTATTTTTTAAAAGTTAAATAAATTAAATAAATAAAATATGAATAAAAATATATGTTATTTTTTAATTAAAATTTTAAATAAATTTATTTAAAAAAATAATAATACTTAAATAATGAAATTAAATAAAACATCTATTAAAATTTAAATAATGAAATTAAATAAAATATAAACAAAATTTCAAAATAAAACATCAATAAAATATCTATAAAAAATTATTTTAAAAAATTAAATAAATAAAACATCAATAAAAATTATAAAATTATAATAGAATTTTACTAAATATAATACATAATTAAGTAGTAGAGAGTTAAAATGGTCATTTCACCACCTAATCCCATGTCCTCCCTTATCCCTCTATTTGTGTCCCATCCCCCTCATAGGATACAATAATCCAATGAATTTGAGAAATAGTCTAGCATAAAAATTTTGAACCAAACAGTGGATGGACTAATAGTTCAATCCCACCCCCCACAATCTCTCAAAACAAACACCACCTTAGGGTTTAAGTTGGTGATGAAGATGGATTTCAATCACAGTCCAATGGTTTGGTGGGGTTGCAAGTTGATAGACAATATTGTAGAGTGTTATTCTAATAGTCTTTATTTGGTGAATGAGTGTTTTATTAAAAGTTATCCTTTAGACCCCGTTTGTTTAGAGAGTTATGGGGAGGATTGTGATTGGTAGTGAGGTGAGATCTACTAACATTATGTTTGTTTTGAGAAATGAGAAGAGGATTGATAGTGAGCTCCTGATTATAAATCCCATTGGGGAGGGGATTCAGATGGGCTTTCAAGATTTGGTATTAGAAAAATAGTCTGCTGGACTAGAAATTTTTTATTTTTTACATGTTGAGCATTTTTTTTGAACATTAATATTTAATTTTTTATATTTTTTGTTAAGTAAAAATCATTATTTTATTTGTTTTATTTTTTCTGAATTTTTTTTATTGTTTTATTTTTTTAATTTTTTTTATATGTTGGGCATTTTTTTAAAAATATTAAGTTTAATATTTTTGTATTTTTATTTTTTTTTATTATTTTATATTTATTTTATGTAAAAATAATTTAACAATCTATACACTAACAATTATCATCAAAACAAATACAATTTTATTCAATTCCTTCATTAACAATCTCCTCATTATAATTTCCCCCCATTTTACTTCTAAAAACAAATAAGACCTTAATATAACTTCACTTTAAGGTATAATTGTAATAAAAAAAAAATAAAAATTAGGGATTCAAAAAAATAAAGTAACTGTTTTTTTTTTTTGGGTGAATAATAACTGTTTTTTTTTAGATTGAAGGTCTGTTAATAGCATTTTTTTTTTTAATTTAAGGAATAAATATTTAAAAAAAGGCTCGGCCAAACGAAGCCTTACTTTGGTAGACAAGGTGCCCTAATAACAGTTCAGCAGAGTTCATCGTTCTTTTCGCGAGAGACACACCCTCCACAGTTTCTTCCCGGTGGTAACGTTTTTCGAAATAGATCTCGTCTTTAAGCCTTCTATTTGATCTAATTTTTGAATTTCATGTCAAGTTCAATATGATTCCATGCTTTTTGATTTAGGATATGTATAGTATTTCCACACGTTTTTGTGCGTAAACACTACGCACTTTTGTATTCGAATTATATTAATCAATCGTATGTATCAAATATTGAGCAATCAGTCATATTTGAATGTTTTCTGGTTTCGAATTTTTTGTATTTTTAATCAATTTAATGTTTTTTTTTGTTTTCTCATCTAGGGTTTAATTTAATGAAAGTCAGGTTACTGTTAATATCTAGACCCAATCATATCTAACTTGTTTGTTTTGAGGTGCAAATTTGATTTACTTTTTATTTTTCCTCTGAATTGAAGCTACTAGATTTTGTTGTTCTTTTCTGTGTATTTGTTTATTTGATTTGTTACTTTCTTGTAGATTTTGATTCAATCATGGCTGACGAAGAAATTCCAAATGAAGTGAAGGAGGATGTGGCAGATGTAAGTTTCTTTTATTCGTGTAATTATCATGTTTTATTTTTTGGGGGATAATTGATTACAGGGTAATGGTTTTTTTGTTGTGTTTGTGGTCATACATGATTGCTCTTTTATTAGTTTTCACTGTTACACTTGTCCCTTTTGTTGTGTTTAGTGAAATGGGCACAATTAATATTTCAGTGTTCCCAATCTATATGTATCTTATATATTGTTGGGCTTGTTATGTGATTGTATTAGGGACTGGGTTGTGACTCGCGATTAAGATGTCTAGGTAATGCACATGCTATCGGGCATGCCTTGAACTTGTGGTTTGTTGACAAGATCTAATGTTACGTTACCTATATGTATATATAGACATGTAATGATGCTTTACTTATTTAAAACATTCACTAAAATTAGTGCTTTTATGTTGTTTTATTATATTTTTGAGGTGTGGTTTTCTTGTGTAACATATCCTATTTTTTGTGTTTTAAAAAAAGAATGTTTGATTGAAATAGTATTTCAAAATGAGAATTGACATAGTGAACAACATGACTCATGAGGTACGTTTTCATCTGTTGCCAATTTCAAAGTATAAGGGAGTAACTTAGGCCTCGTTTGGCAAGAGGCTATTTTAGCCAATTAGCCAAAAAGCTACTAAATTAGCCAAAAAGCCAACAACCCATACCAAAAAGTCAAAGATTCTCTTTTCTCTCTACTTTTTGCACATCTTTTCGTAATTAGCCAAAAAGTCATCCCAAACATATAAGTTTTTTTTACCTACCTTTTTAGCCAAATAGCCAAAAAGTTACTAAATTAGCTTGTTCCCAAACGAGGCCTTAGGCAATGTTTGGTAATGTTGACAGGTTTTTGTTTTCATTTTATTTATGCAAACAAGAACATGATTTTGTTGTTTTGCGAAAAAAAAAACAAAACAAAGAACAGATAAATATGTTTCCAAAACAAATTAAAACATAAACAAGAGCACATGTTTGGTGAATTTTTGGAGGGGCTAGAGTGGCTGGAGGGTGACGTTTGAGTGGCTGGAGGGAGGAGGAAATGGATGCTTTTTTCTCAAAACAAATGAGAACATTTTTTCCCCCCCCACAAATTTTGAAATTTTGAAAACAATTTCCATTTTTGCGGAAACAAAACAGCTACCAAAACGTATCAAAATAATAATAATGATACCAACCATGCCAGACTCCACCACACAACTTATAACCCGTAGCATACTTGATTTTGGAATATTTTCTCTTGCATTTATTTGTGAAGGTAAGTATTCTTTCAACAAGTTTATGGAAAAGTAATAAATTCGAACACTGAAAGTTAGGATGTCATCTGATTTGGGCCATTTGAATGTTGTATTTTGTTTTCACATTGCCAGAAACAAACTGTTGCATTATTGCATACCTAAAATATGTTGCTCAATTTAAACAAAGGTCTCATCTTGATTTTAGTTACATGAAATATTTTTATTCTTGGATGAAGCATCATATTTGTGTTAACCATTGGTTTATGATTTTGTGCCACTCAACCCCCATAAGCCTATCAGATTAGTGTATATGTATTTATTCTTGTGAAATTTGCTAGATGATACCTTGAGTTTAGCATTGCGTCATAGGTCTTAATATATAATTACATTGCAGATTTCCCCATTTGATCCTACTAAGAAGAAGAAAAAGAAGAAGGTTGTAATTCAAGATCCTGCAGATGATGATGCTGTGGACAAGTTGGCTGAGAAAACTGAAAGTTTATCAGGTATATGAACTTCACAACCAAGAATTACTGGTAAAGTTATTTACCTATCTTTTTAGACTTGCTTTACTTTGTTGAAGAATTTGTTAATTTTGAGACATGCATTGCGCCTGCAGTGTCTGATGGTCTTGAGAATACCTTTTCTGGTTTGAAAAAGAAGAAGAAAAAACCAGTGAGTTTTATCATGTCTATTGAGTTATCATGATGTTTACGTTAAACAAATTGAATTATGCTGAAATTTTATCGATGTGCTGGTGACCTTGGTAAATTATTTCAGGTGCAGACTGATGTCTTGAGTGACGAGAAAGAAAATTTGGGGGATGATTTTGATGGTAAGAAGTTCTGTAATCAACACTTGCAATTAATTAACTGGTGGGTTGAAGTTATATTTGTCATTTGTAAACGGAATGTAAGAAGTTTCCGTGCACTTTGTAGATCATATTGGTGAGGATGAAGAAGGAGAAGGAATCATCTTGCAACCGCAGTTTCCATGGGAAGGGAGCGACCGAGATTATGAATATGAGGAGGTACAGCCCCCTTTTCTCTTCCGCCAAAACAATGTAATTTATATCACTAGAATATTCAACAATGCCAGGGACAGGAACATGCTTTCTAACAATCTTGCTAGCAGACTCATAAGCCTTGGTGGAGCCCACTATCAATTGGTGTGGGACTCACAAAAAGTTTTTGAGCGTGTGTTAGTAGGAGTGCCAGTGTCCCTAACAATTTCTCTAATAACTTAGGGCGAGACTCATTCTTTATTCTTATATTATGCCTGTGATTGTTATTTGTATATGCATATGTGGTTTGCATCATTGTTGTTGGAATACTAGAAATTTTAGTGTTCACTGCTTACTGATATGGATTTTGAGGTTTTCTTAGGCCTCATTTGGGAACCCTCTTTTTTAGCCAAAAAGCCAAAAAGTTACTAAATTAGCCAAAAAGCCAATAACCCATATAAAAAAGTCAAAGATTCTCTTTTCTCTCTACTTTTTGCACATCTTTTCGTAAAAAGCCAAAAAGTCATCCCAAACATACTAGTTTTTTTTAGCTCATATTTTAGCCAAATAGCCAAAAAGTTACTAAATTAGCCTGTTCCCAAACGAGGCTTTAATATCTTCCAAGTCATGTTAGTATCATTTGGCAATGAGACCAAATGTAACATTATGGGTGATGCAATTAATGTTTGTTTTTTGCATCCACAAAGCCGCCATGTGTTGGGGCTCAAGGGTTGCCTGACATTTAGCTCTACCCATACAAGGCTCAAAGCCTGGCTTTGGGCATCTTCAAGTGATGGAAACTTGGGGTGCTAGATGTGAAGGCACTGGACTTGATCTTTAAAAGCTTTCCCACACTAAATAATTGTTGGAGGCGAGTCAGTACACATTGGATAGCCTTGTGTCAATCTAGTTTGTGATTATATTTGCTTGCAAGCTTAGAAGAGCATAATTACTACTGGTTATATTCAAATCACTAGGGAGTGAGTGTCCTGGCACTAGTAGTTAGCCAAGTAATGTTGAGATTGGATCTGATTAGGCTAATGTAATTACAAATTCATAATCAAATTTCTAATATCAGAGTTAGAACCTAAGTTGTGAATCACATTATGTGCATGATCTAAAGTTCGACCATTGATTTATTAGATGAAAATTAAGTTGCTTGTGGAGGTTAGGCTGGTCTGAACTAGCACTTGATTCTTAGCTGGCTGGTTAGGGTTAGCATGAACCGTACAAATGGCTGGCCTGACATTTGCCTAGCAGCGCCTTTTACCCACTGTGTAGCTTTAGGTGCTGGCTTGACGTGATTGTCCCACAATGTTGTCCGGACACTTTCCACTCAATTAGTCTGATAAATCTTTTGGAAATATCCTTAAACATATTGTTTGTGGCTGTTGAAGAAATTCCTGTTAAAGTTTAAATTAGAATTCCTTGTGATGTTTATTAATCTATAACTAAGCCCCATGATACATATATATTTTTTGTGATTTGGTTTGTATTACGGATGTGCAAATACAATGAATGATGTGGATGTGCTGACAAGTACAATTTTATTTCTTTATTATTTAGTGAGGGGTCTGCCAACCTGAATATGATTTTTACAAATGATTGATGTTAATTGCCATTAATTTTAATTATCGTATTGCAATTACATTTGTACTCTCTTCTCATTAGAAGATGGAAACACACAGTGGCGGAGCCAAAATTCTGGCTCAGAGGGGGCACCATTGAGTTGAAATCTTAACAAAAATCACAATCAAACTTAACCTAATTTTTATTTGATGGTAGGAATAAAAAACCATTGTAATGCAAAGCTTATATTCAAATATAAGCTTGAGTTAACCGATCTTAATCATTTTTTGTTTTTAATTTGATTTTATGTATGATGATTACATGGTTCAAAAAATAATTGCATGCTTTATAAAATATGAAAACGAAATTATATTAAGTTGCACACACAAAAGAGATGTAGATAGGAATAAGAAGAAAAAAAAATGGAAATTAGAGGTGAATAAATAATACAAAGACACTGCAATATATCACTTTTTCTTTTTCTTTTTTTTTTTTCATTTTTCCTTTTTTATAGTTTTGAATCAAAGGAACTAATTATGAGTATTCATATAAGATGTGATATAACAAAAAACTCTATGACATATAATATTTTTCTAATATAAAAAAATTGGCGACACATATAGTAAATATATTAAACAAGTTTTTTTGAAGAGAAAAGGTAAAGAAATTGGTGATTTAAAAATTTAATAACATACTTGAATGGGTTAAATTGAAACTTTTTTTGACTAGAGGCAAAAGTGCAATTTTTCAAAAGTTGAGGGGGGGCACATGACCCCCCTGGTCCTTACTTGCATCTGCCACTGGAAACACGTATATGTTGTTGATGTCAAAGGTTAATAATGGCCAGTTACTGAAGGATGATTCTGCTGCAATGTTTTATCCCTGCTATATGTTCTGGACTTTCTTTAAAATTATTCTGTGTTAAGTCTGTCATATAACTGTCTGTTCCCGCCTTGAAGGAGTTATGCATCTACGAAAAACTAATTTGAGCAAGTATTGTTACTTTCTCTTATCAGATCTAATTATGTTCTCATTAAAATGTTTGCAGCTTCTGGGTCGTGTGTTCAATATCCTACGTGAGAATAATCCAGAGCTTGCTGGGGATAGACGTAGAACAGTCATGAGGCCTCCACAAGTTCTTCGTGAAGGCACCAAGAAAACTGTGTTTGTAAACTTTATGGATCTCTGCAAGACGTATGGCCAAGATCTTTTTGATTTCCTGATATATTACTTATTCTTTATCTAGGCTACTTGGACTTGATAGATGTTGTTTTACTATGCCTATGGTCCCGTCTAATGTGTGTGTATGCGTAGTTTGATTATTTATGAATTTGCATTGTGTATGTGTGTTGAAATCATCGTGTGAAGGATCTGGATTTGGTGGTTATTACTTGTCTCCATTTTATGCCATGCTTATGAATACATGTTCTAATTTGAGAAATACAATACATCGAATTCATACTAATATATTGTTATGAGAAATGCAAAGCATTTAAGTCGTATTAGTATTCATTGCTAAGAAAAGGAAACTTGAACAGGGCTAGATTGATTGTAAAATGGAATGAACTTTGGGATGTGAACGACAATTTTATTGATATTTTGGACAAAGGGAATTTAAGAATTCAATTGGGTTTACTGAACAAGTATTTTAATTTTTTGCTGTGCTTTGTGTTATGCCTACCCTGTAGTTGGATATGCTAGTTCAGCCATCTATTCTCACACATGCAGACAGCATGAAGTGTGCCATATTGACGGTTTCTGCAATTGAATTTATGATTGGTTTCGTATTTCTCTAATGTTATTTATCTTCAAGATATTGCTTGATGCCAACTCCTTCGAACAGATGTTTTTTTTGCCTTTTGTTCTCTTTTATTTATTTATTTATTATTATTTCTAATTTTTTTTGTCACCTTTTTACTTCCACCTGCACTCCAGGATGCATAGGCAGCCAGAGCATGTCATGACCTTCTTGCTGGCTGAAATGGGGACAAGTGGATCACTTGATGGACAGCAAAGATTAGTTGTGAAAGGCAGATTTGCACCAAAAAATTTTGAGGGGATCCTGCGGAGATATGTCAGTAAGTTCCATCTGTTTACTAATGTTAGAAACATAAGATAAAGATAATTGCCAAATGTGGGTGTAAAAACTGAGAAACAGGTTCTTTTCTTGCTAACTTGTGCCTTTTTCTACCTGTTGGAGGCTTAAATCTGATTGACATTGGATTCTTGTGTCCTCTGCATTTTAAACATTTGTATTGTGTGCTCATTAGCATTCTTGAATAGTGATTCAATTTGTTTATTTATTGTGCAGATGAGTACGTCATTTGCAATGGTTGCAAGAGCCCAGACACAATTCTCTCGAAGGAGAATCGTCTCTTCTTTCTCAGATGTGAGAAGGTAATATTTTGTTCTTCCTCTCGTTGTGTGGGTGTGCGTGGTGGAAGGATTTTGTTTTGCGATGGCTTTGTTCTTGATCTGCATCACTCTTCAACTTGTTGAATGATAAAAACTTTAGGACACATTGATGTCTAATAAGATCTTTAAACTTTCGTCTTCTTATTATCAGAAATGAGAAAAAATGTGGGCTTGTTTAGTTACATTCACTGTGTTTGGTTTGAGTTTTCTGAGTTTTTTGAAAATTGACTTTTTTGGTTTTTGTGTTTTTTTGTTTTTAGTGAATATTTTTTAAATTTTAAGCATTTTTTTTTACTTTTTAGATGCACCTTACTTAGAAGTATCTAAAAAGTAAAAAATTTGTGAAAAAATATATAAAAAAATTAATAAATACATAAAAATACAAAAAATGTACTGAATTCTTGTATTTTTTGATATTTAGTGATTTTTTAAAAGATTTTTTTTACAATTTTTTTATGTGAAAAAATTATTTCAAAAAATTAATAAATATATAAAAATATAAGAAAAATGTATTGAATTTTCGTATTTTTTTTTGTATTTTTTGATATTTAGTGATTTTTTTAATTTACAAATATTATACTTTTTAAATGTATTTATGTCAGGTATATCTTTAGGTGTATTTATGTTGGGTGTGTCTAAAAAGTAAAAAAATTGCTTAAAATATTAAAAAAATTCAGTAAAAACAAAAAAATACGAAAAATAAGAAAGTAGAATTTTCTGAAAAGTGTTTTGGAAAATTGGAAACCAAGCAAGGTGATTAGTATTGTTTTCAAATTTTGTGTTTCTGGGAAAAAAAATGAGTAGTTCAAAAACATCCATCGTTTTCATGTGGTTTCATTTTTATGCGAAAGTTTTGAAAACTTTTTATGTTGCCTAAAAAATGGTTTTTTATTATAAAAAAAAAAGGAAAGAAAAAACAAGAAACTTGCTGAATAATTTTGCTGGATACAGTTTGCCAAACAAGTTTTATGTATTTTTCGAATAATGAACATAGAAAACAAAAAACAAAAACAATACTAACAGGCTTTCAATTTTTTCCAACTTGACCAGCATTCTTCCAAGGCCCCATGATAATTAAGGTTTTGCATCCATTGTTCTTCCTTTTTTTAACAAAAAGGAATCTGAAACAGTGCCAAGCCCCATAACTATTTGCTTAGTTTCAAGAGTTTTATTGAAGAAAGGAGAAGAAAAATTTTGTTTGTGTGTGGCCTTCTGTTGAGGGTTTTTTGTAGTAATGTTTTGGCTGGATAAATTCATTCATTCAATCGAGTGGAAATGACCAATGCAAATGCTGGATTGTTGGTATGCCTATGGGTGTTGTCGTGCCACAAGGCATGACCATTGAAGTAATGAAAAAGAAAAAGTTGTTGGACCATCTGTTCTATCCCATCGAGTTACTAGTTACGGGTTTGTTGTTTACTTCAGTAGTTTTGTTCTTGGTCTCTGCATTTAACTGGAAGTGACGAGACCTTTGCAACATGGTATTGAGGTGTAAGAAACTTATTATTCCACCTTTTCTCCCTTGAAGTAATTATTTCTTTTTACTACCAGTATTCCTTCAAGACCTATGATGTTTTGAAGATTTGCCTACATTGTCTGTCATGTGCATGGAGGAGGAGAATCTGAAACTTTTCTGTGGCCACATGAGTACTGCTCACTTAGTCCTAATAATTGAATTGAAGAAAGCAAACGTTTTTCTTCCTTTTGTTGTCTGACTTATTTATTTATTTAATCGGGTGGAAATGGCTTACCCTGCTGTTCCATTCTGATTTGTTTATTTATTTATTTTTAAAGTTCATAGTTCACTTTTCAGATGGAAAACTGACTTCCTTCTACTGTTTATGTTTTTATTGTCTTGTAGTGTGGTTCTGGGAGATCGGTTGCTCCAATCAAGGCTGGTTTTGTAGCCCGTGTTGGCCGTCGGAAGGCTGGAACATGACCAAGCCAGTTACATTTCTGTTGGGAGGTTTTTTCACATATATGAGGAGATCTTTGTGACGGTCATTTTCAGTACTGTGTTTCAGTAAAAAGTGATTTTAGCAAGACAGTATTTTTGAATAATGCTACATCCATCTAGTTGTTGACTATATGGTAAAATGGCAGGGGTGATTTTGATAATGAAGAGCTTTCCTTCTATTAATTTGACCGGCTAATGCTTGTGGTAATTGTGACTGTCAGCTATGGTCTTTTTTGGATAATTTGTTGATTATGTCTGTTAATCCTTTATGTGCGTGTGTGCATGGAAGCAGTTTCAGGAGTCTGTTTTGAAAAATAGGTGTTCTAATTGATGGGTCTGCCAAAAAGCATGGCAGAGGTAAAATTTTTGTTCCAACCCGCCTATGACTGACTATATGGTAACATGTTGAGTTGCTCCTGCATGTGGCGTTGTGCATTTTCTTCTTAACATTTCTATGTTTCCTTATTTTTTACATTGTAGTTACTTGTACTGTTTTGGTTGGCATTGGAGTGCTTTCGATTTGTGCTCTTCATATAACTTTTAGATTGAATGACTATGAAATAAGCTGATATTTTACCGCATAGTATGCATATTGTAGGAGATATCAGTACTTTTCTGTGAATCTCGATAGTTATGACCCGTGTTTAAATTTGTCACTAGTCATCAAATGTAATGGTGAAGACATGTCTGGCCATCACACTCTTTGGAAATGAATGCTTCTGGGTTTATTGTTTTGTATTTGTCGTTATACCATACGAAATGTTGCATTGAAAAGATTATGCAAAATCCATAATCATTCATCGCTTGCAAGGAAATTGCAAAATTGCAATTTTTTTTGGGTACATGGTAGCCTTGGGAGTGGGATTTCCACTCTTGACTTGAATCCTGATTGAATTTAGGGACAGTGCAACGGCTTGCTGTTGTGGCGCCAATCGCCACCATTTCCTCTTGTTTATTTTCTTTCCCCCCCCCCCCCCCCTTGATTGGAATATATTTTTCTGTCTTCTTTATTTTGAGTTGTTATATAGTTTGTTCTCATGTGTTCTTGTTTGTATAGGTGATCTTCTACTTTGAACTGAAATTTTATGTTTTCTTCAATTTGCACTCTGTTTACTGTTAGGTAAATGTAACAATGTAACAAGTTTCAGGGTCAATTACATTTTTGGTCCCCACAGTATGAGTAGTCATTTTGGTCTTCAATTTTTAAATTTTGTCAATTTCGTAAAATATGTTTTAATTTGATCCTCAAATTTTAAATTATGTCAATTTGGTTTTTGATATATGAAATGTGTTTTAAATTGATTCTCCAACCAAATTGAACCAAATTCCGTTAATAGAAGCCATTAAAGTCATGAATAAAGATTGGGACTTCCTTTTTCCCACCTCCTTTTGACCCCCTTTCTTTTTTGATTGGTCACTTTTTCTTTTTCTTTTTCTTTTTTTTCTCCTCCTCCAATCACCACCCGCCACGTGTGTGTGGGGTGGTGGGGGTTCAAGTTTGAGGGGGTCTAAATCACTGCTGTAAAGTCATAGGTAATTATGTAATTTTGAATATTTAAATGATAGATCACAGATCTTGAAGATTAAATTATGTGAGTTTGAAGATTAAATTATGTGAGTTTTCACTTAAATGACGCATTTATTGACAGTTAAATTAAAGGATTAAATTGAAACATTTTTTTTATATATCAGAGACTAAATTGATACAAAATTTGTACTTTTTTTATTTATTAATTTTATTAATTTAAACTTTGTACCCTTAGAGCATCTCCATCAAAATAATCAATTTTTTAGTTAACTTTTAACTAAAAGTCTGTATTTCTATTTTATCTAACCATCTTTTTAAATGTATTATCCAAAAATTCTCTATTTTTTACTCTATTCTATTTTTATTGTATTTTTTTTTTCCAATTTCAAATTTAATATTTAAAAGAGAATTAATTTATGTAACACTTAAACCCATTTTTCTCCAAAATTTATTAGTTTTATGTATAAAAAAATAATTATTGTCATCTTTTTTACATTAGAATTTATATTTTATTTTATTTATCTTTGAGTGTTAACACTACCTTCATTTGTTTTGATCCATTTAAGCTTATTGATAAAGATGTTGATTTAATTATCTCTAAATGTATAGTTTGTTGTATCCAAACTTCGAGGAAGTCCATATAATTTATCCTAAAAAAATTTGTATTGAATTTACATATAAAATTATGTGTTACTTTATGCTCTATTCATTTCAATTTAAATACCTATTATTCTTACTTATATTTTAAAAAATACACAATTATATCAATCTAATTCAATTTTTTTAATACAAATTTTGTTTATAAATAATTTTTCTTAATTTATCAGATTGTGTTTTTTTTATTTCATGTATTTCAGTTGTATTAGTTTTATATTTCACCACTCATGTTTATTATTAATATAGTAATAATTGATTAAATGATAAATAAATATAATATATTAAATATTTTATTACCAAAAATCATAAAAGTCAACCCACTTCCCAAACGGAGGCTATATGTAACTAGTGATTTGATATTCAACTAAAATAGTTAGCCAAAAATTAAGTTTAATAAAATATATTTCTATGATTTTGTGTTATAAAATAACCAATGGAAGACTATAATGAATTTGATAATGATACTCCGGCCAATGTTTGTTTAGATAAATTGGGTTAGATAAGACTAGAATTTCCAAGATTGTTAATCTTGGAAATCAACCTTTTTAAATTGTGTATTTTATAATATTTTTGGACTGGTTTAAGATTATAAGGAGTGATTAACAATATTCTATCAATTTTGTAATTTAGTTAGTTAGCCTTAACCTCTCGTTAGTCACCCATTTGTATCCCACCCTCTCTCTTGGATTTAGTAGCCTCCCATATGGGGATCATGCCCAGGTGGATTATTAGTTCGGATCTCAATTTTCCTTCTCAAATGCAAAATTTTGTATTTTGTTGAACTATTAACTCAATCCTAAGGCCACATTCGTCTAAACAAATATGGGTTTATTGTAAAATTTTAAATTTGAGTGACAATGTAGTAGTGAAATTTGCATTTTTTTGTTGGCTTGTGTGGTCTGATAACCTTTGCTGATATAAACAAATTTGTATTTCAAGCAAAGTCTTTATCTTGTTATTTCCATGAAACCAAACTCATTCACAAAAAACAGGGACAGCTCCTGTTCTGTGAATTAATAGTTTTGATGGGACAACATATTTGTCTGATGAAATAAGTATGTGACTTGGCTATTGTATGTTGTGTTTGTATCATAGATTTCGACAATGCTAGGTAGCTCAAATTTTTGTGGCTCAAATGGCTCAAATCTGTCAAAACGACGTCGTTTTGACAGATTTTGAGTGTAAAACGACGTCGTTTTGACAGATTTGAGCCATTTGAGCTGCAAAAATTTGAGCTACCAAACATTTTCCCATAGATTTAGATAAGAATTTGGGAAGGGGGCAGAAATTGGGAAAAAAAAAGAAGAGTATATTTCACTATTCTTTTTTATTTCTCTTTTGAAATTTTTATTCGTATTCATTATTTAAATGCAACATTAAATTATTGGCTTTGGTATTTCTCTTTTCGAATTCTTATTTGAATTCATTATCTAAACACAACCTTAAATTATTAGTTTCAGGGCAATCAATTGACATTTAAGTTGGCAGTAGGTTCATCGTGATATATTTACATACATTTTTAGAAAGTGTTCTCAAGACGGCTTAGTAAATACATTTTTGGAAAGTGTTTTTAAGATGACTTAGTAAATGTGGAAAAAAATTTCTGGTATAAAATATTTTGCATTGAAACATTAAGGTCTGTTTGATTAGAAAGAAAGAAATAATGAACAGTAAAAAATAACAAAACGTGAAGTCAAAGAAAATGAAATTTTCTCCCATACATTATTGTTAGGTTGAAAATTTTGTAAGATAGAAAGAGAATTAAGAGTTATAATTATTATTATTATTTTTTGGGTGAGAAATTAGATGCATAATTACTATGCTAATATAAATTGTATAGAAAAATTAATTTTTTTTTTATAATTTTCACCACTTTCATATTAAACAAAGTCAAAAAAAGATTTTTACTTTCTCCATATCTGTCACTATTTACTGCAAAGCATACAGGGAAACAATAAACTTTATTTGTAGGTAAAGCTGCAACTTTTGATTTGTATTAATAATTAATTCATGTCATAATCTTATTTTGTTCTCATACTTGGAATGAAAGTATAGTATTACTTAAAACTAATAATAAAACTTTCTACAACAGACTCAACCACCAAAAAACAAAACACACTTCTTTTGCTGATGATTCTGCTGGTCTTATTTATTGGAAGATGCCATCTCCTTCTCTACTTATAGAATAGAACACTTCTAGCCTGCAAAGTGCACAAGTTTGTTTTAATTTTGACAAAATGTCTCTATACCATTATTTAACATGAAAATGAAGTGTTAGAAACAGATTCTCATAAACACTTGTTAATATGACTTTAAAAATTTCGAAAATTATTTATACGTGTCATTGTTATAAATAAACCAATTTTCATAGATGTTTTGTTTTAAAATGAAACGTCCGTATTGAATCACATTATTTTTTAATGAAAATTTTGTATGAATTTTTTATTCATGTAATATTACTTTTTAAATTTTAATAGATCATGAGGTGTTGTGTCTATATAAAACTAGGGTGTCCCTGCACAAAACATGATTTAATAATTAGGAGAGGGAGAATGAATGGATTGTTTTTCAATTTTGCCCAAACATATTAGAATATGTTGGACAATTTTTTTATAAAATATGTTTTTATTTTGATAATTCTAATACAAGAATTAGCCTTTTAAGCATTTTCACAATTTCTGTTTTTTTCTTTTCTTTTTTGTTAATATAATATTAATTATTTAATAAAGTGAAGGCTTAACTTGGTGCATTGAATTCATTATTTCTACCTGTCTAGTAGATTTTTCATCATTAATTTCACTTCAAACTAATTTAAATATAACTTCTCACTTACAAAATAATTACAACTCTTATGTTTTCATTCTATATGTATATATATTTATTAGTTTGGCACACAATATATGTGCCTTCCTTCTAATATATATTATAAAGTCTGAGTTGGCGTAAATTTTTCACAAATGTTACATATAATTCAATTTCTTATCTTCTTTTTTATTTTAATTTTAAATTTTTTTAATTTTTTCACTGTTAAACACAAGTGAATTGGTTCCATAGGCATTTATTAATGTGGACTTCACTACTTTGTGTCTAAGAGTGTGAAAGCGATATAAGAAATGAGATTACATAAAGCATTACTCTTTTCTAAAATACTCCTTGATAATTGCTTCGATCAAATTCTGTAACTTCTCACCTCTTGCAATTATCTCCCGACCAAATTCATTGGAGAAAAAAAAAAAAAAAAAAAAAACTCTATAATTTGACCATTGTAATGAAATAAATTTTTGATTTTTAATTTTATTAATTTAAACCTTAATTATGAAACTGGCTTTGAGTTCCGTTGCATTGCAAGAAATCATTCCCGCCATTCTCCCTTCCAGTGAACTCCACATGTCTGCTAGAAGAGTTCCCGAAGTACACTTATTGCTTCGACTTCATTCATACACTTGTCAGCTCAATTATACACTTACGTGGAGTTCAATGACTAAAATACTATATTTTGTCAATTTTACCCAACGAAAATAGGTTGATGGTTTAAATTAAGAACAAAACAAGAAATTAAGATTTAAATTGATGAAATTAAAAATTAAAAATTAAAAATTTATTTAGTTACAAAAATCAAAACGCCAAGATAGATAGATAGATGGATATAGGTATAGGTAATACCTTTTAAGGAGACGAGGAGGGGCAGGCATTTTTGATGATGCTGTAGATGTGGTTAAGGGTGATCCCGTTGGGGTTCATGAAGAAATAGCCACGTTTGACATGATGAATGCAAGAGAGAACAGCTCTCGTCTGATCTGCGCACCCACCGGCCTTACAGAACTCCGCCTCTTCACCCGGACTTACCACCAACACTCCTTGTTCCGTTAACATGTTATTACTCTTGCAAGTATTGTTCTTCTGTTTTCTCACATCACCCCCACAAAACTCACTAATAAGCTTCATTTAATTTTGATTAACAGTTGGTATACACCATGCGTGCATAATTTAAAAAAATAAAATAATAAATAAATTATTTATTATATATTGTATGTCAGTCATGTAGTAAGAATTTTTTTTGATAAGTCTCACTCTTCCTTTTTGTCTAATTTTTTGTTTAAAAATAAAATAAAAAAATGAACACTTGCCAAAATGAGAGAGAGTTTCATAACACCAAGTGACTTGCTCACTTTATATAGTATAGACATAGATGTAAAAAAACTACTCACTCTATTTTTGTTTTGAGATTTTTAAAATTAATTTTGAGTTTTTTAATTTTTTGTTTTTGTATTTTGTAATTTTTAGTGATTTTTTTTTCATTTACATTTTAGTTAATTTTTTTATATGCACTTAATCTAAATATAGTTTAAAAGTAAAATATTTGTGAAGAAACCTAAAAGGAATTCAATAAATATATATATAAAAAAAATGCACTGAATTGTTTTTATATTTATTTGTATATAGTGAATTTAAAAAAAAAATATTCACAAATATTGTATTTTTAAGTGTATCTAAAAAGTTTTTTTTTAAAAAAAATGATTAAAACATTTATAAAATTCACTACAAACCAAAAAATACGAATTGCAAACTTGAAAATTGTTTTTGAAAAGTAACAACAATACTACAAATTCTGAAAAATATGACTAGAAAAGTAATATAAAAAAACACATTCATCGATCATAATCATTTTAGATGGGGCTCACATCACACCAATTCTAAATCTATACCATACATCTCATTTCAAGATAAAGTTTGAAGTGTTTTTTCATGATTCATGACATTTTTGTCAAAGAAAAATACCGAGGATAGATAATTTTAAACATACAAATTTAACTACAATGATGCAATAAGAGAGTTAAACCTTATATGATTGAGTGTACAATAAATTAAAAATTGACATATATCATGCTATTTATTGTAGGTCAAATTATGAAAACTTTTTAAGGATCTCAGATATTTTTATTTCTATTATGCATAATATTTAGTTAGAAAAAAAATGGGACCAATGAACTCTTTCATTAAAATAAAATAAAAATTAAATACACAAAACATATGTTCCGTGTCATTTTGGTTCTCAATACTTCAAATGTGTCAATTTCACCTCTAATTTTATAAAATAATAGTTAAATAAAAAAAAGGTATAGGTATGTTTTTATATATTTTAACTGTAGTTGTATAGTCAAATAGGAGATACCCTGAAATTTAGCATACACCAATGAGCACTTCTCCAAGCCTGAAATGGGCTTAGATTAACGTTGCCTTCCGGATATGTTCTGTCTGAAATCAAAAGGAAAATCAAAGTGAAATTATCAAATTTGTTTTTTACATCACAATGATTTGAGAAAACAATAATATTTTTTTTAAAGGAATGTTTATAGATATGTTAAAAGTGTATTTAAGTTTTAACTGTTTTTAACATTGATTTCACCTTAATAAGATTGTCATTAGTATAACCCTACTTTTAATATGGAAATAAGCTGGCTTACTGCATTTGGGTGCATGAAAAACTACACAAAACTAAACCATGTACCACTACAATGTATCCTTAAAAAATATTAAAATTTGAATCAAATTTATTTTGTGTGATTAAATCACACTAAAAGCTTCATTTGGTAACTACATGTTTTAGCTAAAAAATCAAAAAGTCACTATAAGTTGTCACATCACTCTCTCTATTTTTCTGTACATTTTTTCGTAAAAAGTCAAAATTTTTTTAAAATAACTTGTTTCCAAGCGAGGCCTAAATTTAAATTTACACTATATAATTCTAAATATTTTTTTTGAATACATAGTATTTTTTACCACACAAATATACTAGAAATCTATATATCAGCAGAATGGGATTCATCAGGAAAAAAAAAAAAAGTTGGGTCAAAATTAGGAGGAGGAGGAAAAAGGGGCTTACTTTCTGCTGTGGTGCATTGAAACAGAATGAAGACACTGAAAAGGAAGCAAAGTAACCCAATTCTCCGACCAAAATCCCAGCGATTTTCCATCTTTCTCGGAGGTTAATCAAGTGTTCCTAATTTGAGGAATTCAAGTTGAGCTAAGATGATGTGTTTTTATGCCAAGTAAAACTGTTTTTAAATACACCCCAAGTGGCAACAAGGAATGTTGACATTCAGGAAGAAGAACCCAAAGCTTACACAAAAAACTAGGGTATGTTGTCTCTATATATAGTATATGCTTGAGAATATAGAAAGATAACAAGAACAATGCAATATATAGAGATCCAGCTGACAAACTGAATTTAACAATTATATATAGAGAGAGAGGGGGGTTAGCTAACTATAATCTGTGTTTTGTCTTATTTTTTAGGCTCAATTTGATTAGATAGATAATACACAAAACTGAAAGGAAAAACAATTTTTTTTTTTTGATTTAGATAGATAGAAAATCCTAGAAAGTAATGAAAACTTAAGTTTCTTATACAATTTAAATTAGCTTGTTAGTTAAATTAACAATTTGTTGCAAAATATATAAGAAAATTTATTTTCTCACAAATCTTTACTTTTTGGCCATATTTCTCTCTACAACTCCCTGTTATGCAGTGGTTATATTTTTTTTCTTATGATTTTTTTTTACAAAATTTTTCATCTATTCAAATGCATGCAACAAATAATTTATTTTTTCCCCCCCTTTCTTTCACTTCACTTTCTGTCATTTTTATTTTTTAATGTACGTTACTTTCTAAACAAATGGAACCTTATAGGTGAAATCAAGAAATGTATTAGGACAAACATGCAATTTGGTAAAACCTTGTCTTGCTTGTAAATATCGCAAATTCATATTAATATCCCATGTTCTTACTATGTTCAAAAGTAAAAGTGCATTTTCCTCCCCAAAAAAAATTTAAAAATAAAATAAAAATAAAATAAATAAATTAAAGTGCAATTATCAAAATCTTTGATGTATGTATAAGCAAAAAGGAAAGGAGTTTTCTACTATTTTTATTATGGAATTATGATGGAGTTAAGAGAAGTTAGAGACGAAATAGGCAACAAAGAAATGGAGAGAAAAACTTTGCAAGTTTCTACAAAGCCTACAAGTCTATAAATAGGCTTTTACAAAGTTTCCATACAAAATTACAAAGATAATAAATGAAAACTTACAATTATTTGCTGTGTTCTACAATTATATACACAATTATACACTGTCTACCCTCCCCGATTTTCAAAGGGATGAAACAGATAAGATTTGGCTGATCTTTTCTGTCTTGTAACGTCAGCTGAAAGGATTTGTCTGACCACTTTCTGCCTAATAATGCAAGTTGTTTCACGTGTCCTGGATAAGGTTAGAGTCGACAAGGAGACAAGCTGCATTTGATAGTGGGGTCCACTATGCTTCCATTTGGTTTATGAGATTGTGATACTCTTCATTAGTCTCTGATGGAGGGAAATTAGGATCCTGGCTATATTGCTCATTTCGAAAATGTTCTATATCACCCACGGTCATGGTTAGTTCCAACGGAAGATCCAAATTATTTCTCTGTTTGAGATTTAATAACATGTCAAGAGCCTTATTAACTTGTGTAGGAGACATTTGATATGTTATGGGAAAATGGGTTACAAACAGTGTACTACCATCTATGACCATGAATGACAATTTCGCTGAGCCATGGATATTGGACGCTGTCTGTGAAATAGTTATTAAACTGTTTATCCAATATTTTGTCAAAGAAAGTTTTTGAATATTTTCCAATCGCTCTCTCCAGCGATCTTCATCTAAATAATCATATTCAAACTCAAAATCTTCAGTTTTTTTAAGATACCAAATTTGGTATGATTGGAAAAAATGTTCTTGTTCCCACTAACCAACAGTACTGGAGATTCAGAAAGTAAAATATTTACTCTATTGGAAGTCTTTTACTACCATATAGAGCATTGCTTTGATGATAATTGGATATTTTATCCATTGGATTGGATCTAAACTTCCGGAAATAACTTGATTAGTTATTTCCTAATCTATGTTTTCAAAAAACCACATGTCATGGTTTGCCATGATGGTTATTTTGGGAATTTCATCTTTAAAATTTAATTTATCATAGGATTGTTCTAAGATTTGTCTAATCTTATCACAATGATTCTTAACTCGATTTTTGATTATCATAAAAATTTCTTTTGGAAGCAAAGTTCTTGTTTTTCAAAAAGACATTCTTTTTATTGGTTCAAAAACTAGATCAAAAAACTCTTCTGATATGAGGTCTGATAGTTGAAGAAAATTGTTTATTTTTTCAAAATTAAAATCTTCATTTCAATTCATTTGTTTAAGGATATAGAAACAAAGATTTTGCTAATCTTTTAATTTAGTTGTTTGCTCAGCTAATTTGTTGGCCAGAACTCCCATGTGTTTTCGAAATTTCACTTTGTTGTCTACAATGTGAGTTTTCTGTATAAATTTTTTTAGATATACCAAGGTTGAAAAAATCTTTTATCTCAGATTCATCTGGTTTAGATGTCTGAATATTTGTTAGAATTAGGTTAGTTCTCATTTGACAAAAATTATTTTGATAAACAGGCATAGCTGATGCACTGTAAAAAGTTTTTCTGGCTTTGGTCATGTGATCATAGGATTTGTAGCTTGCTCCTGAAAATCCCTAAACTTGCGTATTGCAATCATTCCATTATATGTAAATTCCAAGTTGTCTTCTTGCAAACACAACATAAATTTTTTCTTGTCTGGAAATTACTTTTTTAGCAATTGTCACACAATCTCCTTGAGCGGGTTTTTTTTACCTTTGTCCATTTTTTCCTCTTGGTCTAGAGGTCTTCTGCAAAAATTAAAATTACTTATTTAGTAATTTAATTTTTTGAAACAATTCCTATTAAGAAAATATGCAAGAAAATTGTTAGTACATTTAAGATGTTTTACCTCAAAAGTATATTAAGAAATTTTATTATACCAGGCTAATCGTCTTTCTTGCTCAATAGGTTTTTTATTGATCAAGAAATCTCTTACTACTTTAGTATCAGTGCGTGCAATAAAATTTTCTAGGGTTAAATAAATATGAAAACTTTTTATTGCCAATTTTATTGCAAGTAATTCTTTTTCAAAAATAATATATTTCTGTTCATTTGGTTTAAATGTTCCAGAATTATATTCACAAATTAATTCTTCTTTTTGTAATTTTATGGGTATTGAATTTTTTCTTAGTCTAATCCCATTTTCTGATAAAGGTATCTCTTTATCATGCCATAAATTACTTGGTATTGCTTTAAGAACACATTTCTAGCATGCTTTTGAGGCATATGTTTCTAAAATTAATTTGTCACCTATTTTAGGAATATAAATGTCTAGTCAAGTTTTAACATTTTCTTTAATTTTTTTAATTAACGTAACATCTTTTGTTGTCCATTCAAAAATAACATTTTTCCTAAATTTGGTTAACCAAGGAATTTCTATTTTAAAAATATTTTTGATATAATTTCATTCATAATTTAAAATATCTAATAAACTCTGTAATTGTGTTACATTTTCAAGAGTATCAAGAAAATCTCGTACTTTGGACAAAATATGTTCTTGTAATTTTAAACCTTTCTAGTCTAAAATTATTTCCCAAAATTCAATTCATTCTTTTTCTAGTTCAATCTTTTTTAGAGACAAAATAATTCCATATTTTTGAAATTTTTCACAAAGTAATTTTAAATGTTTTTTATGCTCCTCCTTGGTTTTAGATAAGATAAGTTTATCATCAATATAAACTACACAATAATCTTTAAGATATTTAAAAATTGTATACATTCACCATTGAAATACTTGTGATGCTATATTTAACCCAAAAGGCATAACATTCCAGTGGTAATGTCCTCTAGGTGTATTGTAAGCTGTCAATTTTTTTGACTCTTCAGTTAATTGAATTTGCTAAAATCCACTCTTACAATCAAATTTGCTAATATTTTTGATCATTTGGTTAAGTTAATCAAAACATCTTTTATTGAAATAAAATATCCATCAAATTCTAAATTTTCATTTAACCAGTTATAGTTGACTACCATTCGAGCTTTTCTTTTTATTTCAGCATGGTTTCTTACCATATAAGCTGGACTAGAGTGAGGGCTTCTAGTTTCTTCAATTAACTCTTTGTCCAAAATTTCCTGGAGTTGAAGATCAAATTCATCTATATCTTGTCTAGTATAGATCATTGGTCTTACTCTAATGATAACATTAGAATTTTTTAATTTTAAACTACAATAACGCGGACTACGTTGCCATAGTTTTAATGGATGTTCACTAAAATTTTCTTCCAGAATTTTGTAAACCCAATGTGATTTATCAATAGTTTTGATAATGGGGGTTAAATCACCACGCGGAACAGAGCGCAAACTCTTTATCACAAATATATTTATGTTGTTCTAACAATGAGATATGAATTAAGACATTGTTTATGCTTAAGGAAATGACTTTTTCCTGTATTTGCATTGGAAGATATTTAGGGTCAAAAAGGTTTTAATTCCACTTTATGCTCCCCTTTGAAGTTGGCACGCTGTGATGAAGGGTAAGCAACATTTCTCATTTCTCATTGATGCAACACACACACGTGCGCGTGCGCGTGCACACACACAGACCAATTTTCTAATACTGTATTTGGTTGAGAGATTTGAGAAGGAAAGGAACAAAATGTGTGCAACTATAGGAATAGGGTCAAAAAGGTTTTAATTCCACTTTATGCTCCCCTTTGAAGTTGGCAGGCTGTGGAGGGAGAGTGATGAAGGGTAAGCAACATTTCTCATTTCTCATTGATGCAACACAGACGCGCGTGCACGTGCATACACACAGACCAATTCTCTAATACTATATTTGGTTGAGAGATTTGAAAAGGAAAAAAATGTGTGAAACTATGTGAAATATAAATATATTTTATTTATATTTCACTTATATTTTCTCTCTCTTTCACTTTTCAAATCTCTTTTTAAATCCCCCAACAGAACACAACGTAAATACTTTATATGAAGCTTTTAAAACATCCATGCAAATCAACATTTGTGTTTACCCACACCCCAAAAGGAATTGTAACAATTTGCTAACTGTTAAAACCTACCATCACCTATTCCACCTACTACACCTACCACCACCTACTACCACCTACTACACACCTACCACTACCACTTACTCCACCTACTCCACTACATCTCCTATATATATTACCATTAAAAACAAAAACGAAATTTGGATGAAAGAGCCCAATGACATTTTAGCCCGAAAACATGGAATAGCCCAATCTTCAACCCTTTTCCTAGCTGATTGCCACGTGTATTATTATAAATATTACTAATAATAATTTGCTTCTCGACCAGTAGGAGTTTAGAACTTCAGATAGAGAAGGAAAAAAAAAAAAAAAAAAAACCCTCTCTTTTTCTTTCTGTACACCACAAATTTTCTCGCAATCCAAACACGTTTCGTCGCTGAGAAAATCCAATCGAATCCAAAAGATGTCTTCGACATTCAGAGGTGATGAAACTGCTCCGTTCTTCGGCTTCCTTGGCGCTGCTGCTGCCCTCGTCTTCTCCTGTATGGGAGCTATGTATGGGACAGCGAAGAGTGGTGTTGGAGTGGCGTCGATGGGTGTGATGAGGCCAGAACTGGTGATGAAGTCGATCGTTCCTGTTGTTATGGCTGGAGTGTTAGGTATTTATGGATTGATCATTGCTGTTATCATCAGCACTGGTATTAACCCTAAGGCCAAGTCCTATTACCTGTTTGATGGTTATGCTCATCTTTCCTCTGGTCTCGCTTGTGGCCTCGTTGGCCTCTCTGCTGGAATGGTGATTGGGATCGTCGGCGATGCTGGTGTTAGAGCTAATGCACAGCAGCCAAAACTTTTTGTTAGAATGATCCTCATTCTCATCTTTGCTCATCTTTGCTGAAGCCTTGGCCCTGTATGGTCTGATTGTTGGCATCATATTGTCTTCTCGAGCTGGTCAATCCAGAGCAGACTGAGAAGATGGTTTTCTCAACCCCATTTTCCTTTTCTTCTTTTATTCCTTTTATTCTTATTTTTGTACAAACCAACCCACTGATTTTATATTTTATTTTATCACATACCCATCATGTACCCCACTCTCTCTCTCTCATCTTTCCACTTTCAAACCCACAATCCTTTTTTTTAATCAACCCACTCCCTCACTTTCTTTAAACCCCTCCTTCCCTCACATGGGCTTGTCCCCTCTCTCTCCTCCGTTTGATTTCAAAATCCATTATTTTTATTTCCTTATTTCCCCCATCTTTCATTTTGATTTCAAATATATTTTTATTATTTCTTTCTTTATTTTTCTTTCACATTACTTTTTAATCGTTTTCAAATTACCTTCATACCATATAGCTTTGCACACCAAACCATATTTTATTCCTCTCAGGGATAAACCCCGATCACATTTTTACACACACAACAACAAACTATAAAAGAAAAAAAAAAAAAAACAACAACAACAACAACAACAAAAAAAAACAAAAACAAATGATTTGTTTTCTTTTCTGCAGACGGCCACCCACCGACCTCACTTCCTCTACTCTGCCGCCGGTCTCTTCTTCTTGCCTCCGTCTTGGGCAGCCCTTGCCGGTGCTGCCTCCGTGTTTCCCACTCCACTGGGCACGATCACTACTCACTGCTCCTCCACTGCAGCATATGGCGGACCTCCAAATCGGAACATAACGGTGGCCTTCCGCTTCAGCTCCTTATTTTCCGCCTTTAGCAATTTTCTAATACTGTATTTGGTTGAGAGATTTGAGAAGGAAAAGGAAAAAAAATGTGCAACTATAGGAATAGGGTCAAAAAGGTTTTAATTCCACTTTATGCTCCCCTTTGAAGTTGGCACGCTGTGATGAAGGGTAAGCAACATTTCTCATTTCTCATTGATGCAACACACACACACGTGCACGTGCGCGTGCACACACACAGACCAATTTTCTAATACTGTATTTGGTTGAGAGATTTGAGAAGGAAAAGGAAAAAAAATGTGCAACTATAGGAATAGGGTCAAAAAGGTTTTAATTCCACTTTATGCTCTCCTTTGAAGTTGGCAGGCTATGGAGGGAGAGAGAGTGATGAAGGGTAAGCAACATTTCTCATTTCTCATTGATGCAACATAGACGCGCGTGCACGTGCATACACATAGACCAATTCTCTAATACTATATTTGGTTGAGAGATTTGAAAAGGGAAAAAATGTGTAAAACTATGTGAAATATAAATATATTTTATTTATATTTCACTTATATTTTCTCTCTCTTTCACTTTTCAAATTTCTTTTTAAATCCCCCAACAGAACATAGCGTAAATACTTTATATGCAGCTTTTAAAACATCCATGCAAATCAACATTTGTGTTTACCCACACCCCAAAAGGAATTGTAACAATTTGCTAACAAAAGTAGACAAGAAGTCAAAAAATAAAAGTTGGACATGTGAGTAAAATTGATGCATAACTAACACATCACTAAGTCTAAAAAGTGAGTTTAACTTTTGAGCTTGAATAGCAATGCTCTTGTTGATGCCAGGGATCATGTTCTCTCCCCCAATGCACTTTCAGCCTATATGAAAATCTTGAAAAAAAGAAACCTCAAAAACATGATTGTGTGGCTAAAAAGTTCCTATCCCCCTTGAGTTTGTGGGGGGCTGTTAAAACCTACCATCACCTACTCCACCTACTACACCTACCACCACCTACTACCACCTACTACACACCTACCACTACCACTTACTCCACCTACTCCACTACATCTCCTATATAAGGAGCCACTCACCATTTGTAATAGATAACATATATCAATCAATAATATACATCAATTTTTCTTACACTAACAAAAGTAGACAAGAAGTCAAAAAATAAAAGTTGGACATGTGAGTAAAATTGTTGCATAACTAACACATCACTAAGTCTAAAAAGTGAGTTTAACTTTTGAGCTTGAATAGCAATGCTCTTGTTGATGCCAGGGATCATGTTCTCTCCCCCAATGCACTTTCAGCCTATATGAAAATCTTGAAAAATAAAAACCTCAAAAACATGATTGTGTGGCTTAAAAATGCATTAACAAGAGCCATGAATTTTGTGGGAAGGTAAACTGAGCTGCGTTTGTGGGAAAATGGACGGCCAACAGTAACAAAAAACGTGAGTAAGAATGGCAACGGGACGGGGTGGGTGCGGGGACTACACTCCTCGTCCCCGATCCCCGAAGCTACAAAATTCCCCGTCCCTGGCCTCGGCCCCAGCCTCGATCTTCGGCGGGGAACCCATCCACCCCCGCCTCCTAATGGGGATCAGGTTTCCCCGACCCCGAATAATCCCCGTACAAAACAACAACAATCAACAAAGAAGATGAAGAGCAGCGAAGAGAGAGTGAAGAGAGAACCATAGATTTGTTCAAAACAACCACAGATCTGTCAAAACCCTAACAGAAAAAATTTAGATATGTTCAACAGATAAAACCCTAACAACAAATTAGATCTGAATCCATATATATATATAGATATATATAAATTGATCAAGATTTTTCAAAAAAAAATCATCGATCTGTTCAAAAAAACCACAACACAGAAGCGAATGAAGATGGCGATCGGTGGTGCTGTGGTAGAAGTGTTGTGCAACGGATGATGGCGATCGGTGGTGTGCGATGACATTGGTGGCAGAATCGGTGGTGTGCGACGACGTTGGTGGCAGGATCGGTGGTGTGCGACGACGGTGGTAGCGGGATCGGTGGTGTGCGACGACGGTGGTAGTGAGAAAGAAAGAGAGACGCTGAGAGAAAGAAGATTGTTGGTGGCGAGTGAAGATCGGTAGTGGAGAAGAGTAGCAAGTGAAGATTGGCAGTGGAGTAGAGAGAGAGAGATATACGAGGGATTCAATGAAAAACAGGCTGAAAATGAATGGAAGGCTGAAAATGAAATTTATAAATATATTATATATATGGGCCATGTTCGGGGATTATTCGGGGGCGGGGGCAAGGGCGGACTAGGGCCGGGGTTCGGGAACTTATCCCCGTCCCCAGCCCGAAAATCATTGGGAATTTAATTTTTAATACCATCCCCGGCCCTACGAGGAGTAATTTTCGGAAAAAAATCCGTTCTGATCGGGGTCGGGGGGTCGGGTCCCCATCGGGCTAGGTTTAAATTGTCATCCCTAGATGTGAGAGAGAATCACGCCTTGGCAACAATTGTACATGAGTGAGTGCAAATTTTAGACAAAAAAAAAAAATTCACTAGCTACATGTAGCTAGCCTTCAAGGCTAGGCAAAATGTATTTAATCATTAAGATTATTTCCCTCCATCTTTGTTGCTGACGTGGCATTCTATAAAGTTAATAGTATTTGGATGAATAGCTAAAATAAAGAGCATGGTTGGGGCAGAAACATGAAATCGTTGATAGGCAAAATAAAATGTATATTTTATAGTAATATTTAGATAGGTAAAATGCCTACTACCATTGGAGATGCTCTAAGGGCGTGTTCACTGTCATTTTTCACTTATATTTTTCAGAAAATCGAGGTATCAGTAATTGACTTAAAATTGGATGGTAGAACCATAAAAAAAAAAGGAAAACTGTAGAACTATATCGTTTCATACAAAAAGAATTCTTCAGAAAATTAGCTTCATTTTTCAAGATATATGTCCAGCTACAATACTGTAAGACAATCCTACAAGCCTTCAAGAAAAAAGGCAAAAAAAAACATCATGTTAACTGGTCCTTGTAAATGGTGGAGTATCAACAATAGTGGAATGTAAACTTACAAGCACGTCCTCCTGCAGCACGTTTTGCACGTCAAGCCCCCAAAGTCACAAGCGATGCACACCTATAAAATTGCATTTGCTTCATCAAAATTGATGAAAAATGTAAAACATACATTGGGGGTTTGGGGGGGAGGGAGAAGAAAAAAAATATGGAAATTGAGGAGAATCATCTTGTACACAGATGTTGCTAAGCAACCATATACTACAAACCTCGGATTATTGGGGCCTTTACTCTGAGCATGCCACTTTACCGCAGCAAAAGTAGAACTTCATCAATCATCCCAAGCACCATCTGCTGCACCTTCGGTCTTGATCATTGATGGAGCTATCATGTATCTATACTTGTCCTCTACGTTGATTGACGTGGGCCCCACCAATGAGAGTTTGGACAGTGCAGTCCTTGCCTCTTTCTGTGCAGTGGCTGCTTCTCTCTCCTTCCTTCTAGCAACCTAAGAGTCAATAGCAGTAAAAGCTTTAAAAAAGTAATTATAAAAATAAAAAAAAAGAGAGACAACAAATACATGAGACTGAAAAGAGGTATTTTTCTTTTCCTTTGTTTCCCTGGGCACCAACAAAAAACAAAGGAAGAAAACATAAATGAGGGAGGAAACTGAGTGAAAATATCTTTACCAAATTCATTCCCCCACAGTTGAACAGGGTAATCAAAGTAGAAATAAAGTGCATAATAGAAATAATTTTTTTTTGAGTTTTCAGATGAAAAAGAAGGGAAATAACTATACCTTGCCGGTTGCGAAGGCCACAGTATTACCAGACTCCACATCTGCAATTGCTTTTTTTATTTGTGCCACAAGGAACTACAACATGCCATTAGACCAAACAAACAACATAAGAATGAAAACAAAAATAATAAATGTGTGAAAAGAGAAGTACAAAAAACACAAAGAAAAAAAAGAGAGTGAAGTAAAAGCTGGAGAAGGAAAACACCATGTCACGATCAGTACAAAATGAAGTAGCTTGGCCTGTTGATCCTGCACGCCCTGTCCTTCCGATTCGGTGTACATAGTCTTCCATGGTCTAAAATTGAGGCAGACAAAAATGAAGCATCAGGTTTAGGTATTCCAAAAGTAAATTAATGGTGACAGAGGTCAGCTGACAAGAAGCTGATAAATGAGTTAGAGAATGGGTTTATGACAACAAGCTCACTTAATTTACAGAACAAATACTCTCCATATACAAGACTTTTTCTACTGATTATATTTTTTTTCCAGACAACTCAATTGCTACATTGGCAATACATGAACCTAAAAGAACTACAATATTTTCAAAGAAGCTACCAACTTGCAGCACAATATACCTTCGGAAGATCAAGATTCACAACATGAGCAACTCCAGTGACATCCAATCCACGAGATGCAACGTCAGTGGCAACCTGCACCAAAACAAAGAAACAAATGACGCAAATAAAATCATATTATAAAACCTTTCCTGAATCGAGTCAAGTAGAATAAGACCAAAAACATGACAAGCAAGATGACAAAACATGAGAATGAAAAAAGTGCATGTTCAAGAGGTTTGGTTGCCTCACAAAATTGTGGAAATGGGCCACTTCTATCAACGGGAAAACTCACATATATGATATAGCTCAATTTTATAAAATATACAAATATTTTAGCTCAATAGTAAAACCAGCTTAATAACCTTAAGGCTATGGGTTCAAGTCACGGAGCAACCACTTTGTGTACTATGCCAAAGGTTAAGTGTGTACCTAATCTTTTTCCTTCCAAACACATTAACGTGTACTAATTGGGCGTTGTTTTTATACAAATATTTCACATTACCCTACCAAGGCCTCTATATAAACTTGCTCAGCATTGAAGGAAAATATTTATTACATATAGAAATTGAATGGCTCCATATCATTTCACATACTGTTCAAAGAGAAATTCATCATTATAAATCCGACTGCCTACAAAGTAACAGCACATCGTTAACAAATGCAAAAATAAAATTCCATTTCAAAAGAAATTAAAGTTAAAGAGTCATACAGTATTTGAGGTAATGGTACTTATTTTATGGCCACAATCTGGATTAATGAATATTCTAAGGGAAGTCTAAAGCACAATTTTTTTTCTAAAATGGACTACTCATTGAGCTGGTTAATTTGAAAGCAAGTTTCTTGAGGAGTGACAGCACAATATTATGTCATAGTGACAAATGATAATTCAGTGTATTGACAGGGCCCATTTAACCACCCAATGGAATGTGTTGATGCCAATTAAGGATAATATACATACAAGCCCAAACAGCAGAGCAGAGCAATTGATACTTTCTAGCAATATAAGAGGGAAATATAAGGATATTACCAGGATGTTTGTAGAGCCAACCCTAAAATCGTGAAGAGCTGCCTCTCTTTCACTTTGACTGCGGCCCCCATGAAGAACAACTGCATGCAAACCTTGAGCTATCAACGCCTCTGCAACTTCATCGCACCTAGTCTACATTCAAAACCAGATTTAAGTACTAAAACATAACCAAAACCAAAACAACCACGTCTTAAGCCCCATAAAATGGGGTTGGCTACATGAATCCTTCTTCTCTGCTCGACTCTATCAACAGTCATTTGGTTAGTCAAATTAAGAAGATTCATATCTTTATTTACTATACTAACCCATGTAGATCTAGGTTTGCCCCTTCCCCTAATACTTTCATTCACCATCACTGTATCACATCTCTTCACTATCAAGTACAGCCACATAGCCACTTTATTTCAGAAAATCCACCTATCCAATTTTTTAAAATGATTTAATTAGAACTACCATAACTAGCAGTTCCAGACAGACAATTGTCAAGATTCTAGAATAAGCTCACTCAGTACATCAACGCAAATATGCTTGAGGACTCTTAATTCCAGTTCGGCCATAAAATTGAAAACGAACACTTGAAACTGATAGTGAGCAGAAGCTGCAATATAGAATGCATGCATGTATAGTAAAACATAACCACGTGGGTGCATTTACTGATGTACAAAGCAAAGAGGCTGAGTGGATAAACTGTGTTTAAGGAAATTGATGCATAAACATATTAAACCACGATATTGCCACTCATGTAGCTACAGAACACTAGAACATGGAAAGGGAAAAAATAATAATAATAATAATAATGAAGAAGAAGAAAGTCTGAAATATTTATTTGGTTATCAGCAATACCTTCCTCTCCACAAAAACAATGGTCAAAGGAAATGGGTGGCCAGATCTTTCAGCCTGAGTGGATTCCTCAACAAGCAGCGCTAGAAGCTGGTCAAGCTACAACAAATCAAACATTGATAAATTACAAAAGGTTCAACATATCTCACAACCACAGGACCACATGAATAGCATAACATGGGCCAACATTCGAGAAAGATTTAAAAAAATGCTTGTCCCAAGGCCAGTTGATTTCAAGCTAAGGGCAGGGAAAGCCCAAACCCAACCCCCAGTGGTAAAATTTTAAGTCAAGCACTGTTTCGAGCAGAAGGAATTTAGTATGATAAAAATATATCTTATCTGAACAACCATAAATAGAATGACAAATGAAAGCTAGAAAGGAAATTGTTCATTCAAGAGGCAGCAATAAGAGAAACAACCGCCAAAGCTGGGACGTAGTTGAAAAGAATCATGGCATTTTCCTACAATGTTTCAATACATGTTTCTAACTAAAACATTTGAAACAGACCGGGAAGTCTGTAACGTCAGAGGGCTCAGCCTGACCCAACCTGAGACCAATCCAAGCAATGGGCTACCTTAGTATTAAATGAATTAAATAAGTAGCATTTGACTACAATGTATAATGTATTGTTCATGTGGTCAGAACAGATGCACTTGCAGTGGCCTTTTCTACCATGACTACTGTACCAATAACAAAGTAATATTATCATTCTTGCGACTAGGGCTGCAAATGAACCGAGTTGTTCATGAACAACTCAAGCTCGACTCGTTAAGAACTCATTCAAATTTGTTTATTTGTGTTAATAAACGAGCTCGAGCCCAATATTTCAGCTCGTTTAATAAATGAGCTGAGCTCAAGCATATATGAGCTCGACTTGACTAAGCTCGGCTTGTTTAAAGTTTTTTTTAATTATTTATTATTATTACTATTTTATTATCGTATATTTATATTTATAGACTTGCTTCGAATATTTTGATATTTATATAAAGTTCGAGATGTCTTCTATCTTATTGTTTGGCCGATGTGGGATAAGGCAACTGTGTCATTTTAAAGCAATGGACATAAACATTTATAATATATGAGACCTGTCAATGTGAGACAGATAGGGCTGCAAATGAACCGAGCTGTTCATGAACAAGCTCGGCTCGGCTCGTTAAGCGCTCGTTTAGTAAACGAGCCAAACTCAAGCTCACATAAGCTCGGCTCGTCAAGCTCACCTCGTTTATTTTTATTTAAATTATATAATAAATATATTATTTATATATTAAATAATATAAATAATATTTTTATTTAAATAATATAAATAATATTAAAAAAAATTATTGAGCCGAGCCGAGCTCGAGCTCAATAAACGAGCTTGATAAGTAAATGAGCCGAGCACTCGGCTCGATTCGTTTGCAGCCCTAGGACGGACAACAAACTCGTCCAACAAAACAATACCAATGCTCTCTAGACCACCAACATGCAAGTTGTCAACAAACATTGTAATGTGATTGATGGTGATTAGTGGCACTATTTGAATTTATTTATTTAAATGTTTTATTTATATTTGTTAAAACTAATCATCAATCTTTAAAATATTTTTCAATGTAAAGCTTTTTATAAGAATTTTTGCTACTTTGTCTTTTCTGAGTGTTTGGCATGTAAATATTTTTTTTCAAAATCAGTTAAACTTGTGGTTGGCATTTGTACTAACCCGGTATGTGACATCAAACACACATCATACTACACCTATTGAACCATCTCGACACTCATGAATCCCTAGTTCTCCAACCCAACTCACACAACCTCCACACACTAAAACACTAATACCAATGTGAACACTCATTCGTAAAATGACTTATCAAAATTTGTTCTGCAAGGCATTTTCCTTGATTTGGTGTAAAAGATTTTACATGTAAAATGTTGTCCTGTAATTATGTGCAACCAAAAACCAAAAAATAAAGAAAATATTTTTGTGAAAAATAAATAGAGCCTATAAGTTTATGGAACCATTTACCAAGAATCAATCATTTCTTAGTAGTTGTCTTAGGCAAAAAAGCTTCAATTGGTCCCCTAGCAATTTGATCATATATAGTGTCATTTTCTTATTACATGAACACACACAGATACATAAAACTACATACATACAATGGGGTCATACTAGAATACAAACCCTCAAAAGGATGTGTATCATATGTAAGTTATGACATTTATGGTATTGATTATCACAACTGTCATAATGAAATCAATTTCAGTCATAACTAAAAAAAATAATGAATCATAACCAACACATCACATAAGGTATAACCAAAGACCTTTTCGACTATAACTAAAATAATAATCACAAGAAGTCATAACCGAATCATAGCTAACACTACAATCTATGATGCACGGACACAGACACAACACGGACACGCAAATACGCAAATTTTCAAAAATGGGGGACACTACACGCTGGGGACACATTTAATATATATAATTTTATTTATTTATTATATATCTAAAATTTAAAAAAAATATATTGGTCTCTATAAAATTACAATAATAATAAAATTAATAAATACATTACCTTTTTTTTTTTCAAATAAAAATAACTTATTTTATAAATTTTAATAAAAACATGGATATAAATAATAAAACAAAAGAAAATAAAAAAGGAAAGGAGAGAATAAAAAAGGAAAGGAGACAGAAAAGGGAGGAGAGAGAATAAATGAAATCAGATGAAGAGAAGAGAAGAAAGAGAAGAAGATGAAGACAAAAGAAGAGACGGAAGAAGACAGAAGACAAGACGCAGACAAAGACGAAGTGAAGAAGAGAGAAGAACAGAGAAGAAGAAGAGAGAAGAACAGGTCAAGGTTTGTTCTCTCTGTCCTCGCGTGTCCAACCGCGTGTCCAACTGAAAAAAATTCTTAAAAAAAGGGGGGACATGTAGCGGAGAGTGTCGGACACGTGTCCACAGCGTGTCCGACACTCGTACGTAGGCCTTAGGGACATGTCCGTGCTTCATAGACTACAATTAATCATAACCAAAGACCACAAAACGTATAAAATTCCCCATATATTATGGTTTTAAGATTGATAATAAATAATTCTTGTGAGTTTTTTGTTAAAATTTACCATCACCTACCACACACTTACCATCACCTACCACACACTCACCTACTCCTCACCTACCACCACCTACTCCACTACACCTACATCTATATAAGGAACCATTTGTAATAGACAGAAAATCAATACAATCAATATAAATCAATCAATAATACAATTCTCTATTTCTCTTTATACATTAAATTTCTACATTTTTGGTGGTCAACTGGTTATGAACTTCTTATCAATCCACATAATTCTTGTGTTGGATACATTGCAATTGAATTTTAAGACCCAATTTGAACTTTTTTGCAAGTGCCAAATATATAAAATACATTAGAATGCTCAATTGTCTTCTTATAATCTTTGAGTCCCACATAGGTCTCCAACAACCCTTGATAAGCAGGGCTGGGAGCAAGCTTCCCTTCTCAAATATTTGCTTCAATAGACAAAAGTTGCCTTAATCAAGCTAATCTGAACCAAGCTCGAGCTTAGTTAATGTAGCTCGACTTGAGCTCGAGCCAAGCCTGAACATTGTAATACTCAGGCTTGGCTCGGCTCGTTTGCAGCCCTACTTGCAGCCAACAGTGGTATGAAACTGTTAACATCAGCAAAAACTCAAAGAGGTGGGATAAAAATGAAATTGTCTGTTTCGACGACAATCACCACCCAACCAAATGCCACCTCCAAAATTAACTAGCAGATCCCCAGCTTATCTTCAATGAAATTGTCCCCATAGAAAGCATATTTCCAATTTCACATTCTCAAATTCAATCTAACCATTGCCATCCACTGATTTGATCAAGCTTCAATAACCTTCCATCTACACCTTCATGAAGGTTTTACTGTACTTCAGACCTGAGCAAGTGCCATCTACCAAAGGATAATCACATACACTTTCACAGCATGAATACACCAAGAGCTAAAGGAACATGTCATCAGAACATGGTCACTTTCACAGCATGAATACACCAAGAGCTAAAGGAACATGTCATCAGAACATGGTCAAGTTCAAAAATTAAACACCAGAAAGGCGCCCAAAGTCTCAACCAATGTTATAAGCTAATACTGAATGTGCTACATCATCCCATTTATGCCAAAGCTGGAAGGTAGTTTCAACCAATTATTTTGTGTCCATTTCTTTGCCTTGTAAAGGCTTCATTTTGATCAGAAACCTTCCTCATTGGTGCAGCTGTTGATCCTAACCACTGACTTCTCTAAAAATACATCAATTTCCAAGCTCATCGGTACGCATGCTGATGGCTCTAACGCATCTTCTTCTTATATTTATTCATCCATCTATTAGATTTACTTATCATTTAATAAATGATGTTTTAGATTTTTAGAGTTTGGACTAGTAACCATGACATGAATAACGAGCCATGCTGGTCCCTTGGACCATAAAATTTGAAAAACAGTAACGAATAGAAAGGAAACATGTTCAAAAACAAAAAAACAAACACCAAAAAAACAGGGCCCCCAAATAAATGCAAACACAGAATACCTGCATGTTGATTATAAAAATTGATGGAAACAAAGACAGATTACAGTGTTTCCAGTATAATGATAAATTGTTGAAAGTAAAAGCAGCTTTCGTCATTTGCAGTAAAATGATAGTTTCTGCTTAGTGCCGAGACAAACCTTCTCATTTTCTGAAACCTTCACCAAAATTTGGGCTACATTTGCTGTTGGGCTGCTCACCTTTCCCACCTTTACTCGCACTGGATTAGTCAGGTATTCCTGATTATTTGCATAATAAAATGGAAGGTTAATTGTGTAAAAGGTTCCTCGCGGCAAACATTAATCAAGTAAAATATATAACGATGTGTGTAACGTCGTAGTGATATTGTCCGGTTTGGGCTAGGCCCTAATGACTTAAAATGCGTCATTACTTGGTAGGGATGTGAACTCACTGGTATAGCTCATAAACTTTCCTATCTAACTGATGTGGAGTGGAATGTAACATTCACCCCTCGGAACCACAGTCCTCATGTGGTGCGTCATGTAATACTTAGCTTGGCACAACACTTCGCTCACGCTCATGGGATTCAAGAGGTGGCTCATATAGACTTCGCTCCCACCATGGATGACACACACACCACAAGGTAGGTCCCACTCTGATACAAATTACAACGTCTCAATCCCTAACTGTAATGTTATTGTTTGCTTTGGGCTAGACCCTTACAGCTTTTTAAAATGCGTTGTTACTCACTTATATAGCCCGTGAAACTTTCCTACACCTAACTGATGTGAGATGGGATGTAGCAATGTGTTTGCAAAATTATTCCAACAATTGTACAACAAAAGTACATATTGATAGGTTTTGAAGGTTCCGATTCCACATTTAAAGAACGTAGCTAGTATATAAAAACAAACTCATGGTTCATGAGACTAATAAAAGATACAACAGTACTACCAAAACTTGGATATGCTACCAGGTCAAGAAAACTGATTGAGTAGGTTTTGAGTTGAAAAGATGGGACTTGCAAAGAAAAAATTAAAAAATAAATTGCAGTATGGACCTAACCTGTGCAAGTGCTTCAATCTCCGTAGGCATTGTTGCACTAAACAGCAAAGTTTGATGCTTTTCTGGAAGATTCCACATCACCTGAAATGGGATTAAAGACAGTAAATTTTTCTTCCATACAGTCAATCAAACAAGGTATAGAAGGGGATGGGAACAAGTTGCAATTGGATATGAATAAACTCAAAGGATGCTGTTTTTTCCCCAAGCATATGACACGTAATGTTAAGGAAAAAGCCAACCAATAGCTACCACGCTAGATTCTAGGTAGAAGGAATACGATACAGACAAATATTCTATAGAACAGAAAATGAGATGACAGCACAAGTATTTGCCTCATTTTTATTATTTTTATTTTTTTTGGGGTACTATACATACATAGATAAAATCATAAAAGTTACAAGTACATGGCTAAAGAAAATAGCGCAACAAATGCCCACCCCAGTGTTATCAAGCTACATTTAGTAGTTAATAGCAATAAAATGAAATTTTAATCAATAAAAAAATTTCACTAAAAGGGACAATATTCATAAAATTTTTGGTACTACACAAACATAGACAAAATCATAAAAGTTAATAAGTAAACTGGCTAAAGAAAATAATGCAACAACTGCCCACCCCAGCGTTATCAAGCTACATAAGTATTTAATAGCAGTAAAATGAAACTTTAATTAATGAACAAATTTCATTAAAAAGTATAATATTCATAAGAAGTAATTGCATATTCTACAAATTAATTCACCGAATGCACAAGCTTAGGCCATCAAAAGCCCATGCCTTTTAATCCAAACACTGAGAATTCAAATAAAAAAAGTACATGTACAAGAGTGGCAACTATAAGTCGTTCATTGATTATCATATGCACACAACAAAATCAGAGTTGTACAACAAATATGTTGGTATTTCAGCTATAAAGTGAAACACAAAAAACAAGTCAATATCAATACTGTCTATGCACAAAAAATTCAGTCAGCTGTGTGCTTATGCTCAATCTTCCAGCAAACGCATACACTCGAGGAACATCCTTTAGAAAGAGATATAATTTAGATTCACAAACTAAGAAAGAAAGAATAAGAGACAAGAAATAGAACAAATTATGAATGGCAAGGGGGTAACGACCATTTAAAACACAATGAGATTTATCTAAGCAAGGTGACAAGTGGAGAGCAGTTTCAGTAAAAATATTGAGATACCACTCACTTCTCTTATCTGTGGTTCAAAGCCCATATCAAGCATTCTATCAGCTTCGTCCAAAACAACAAATGAAACTCTAGATAGAGAAGTGTTTCCTTGCTGTAAGTGGTCAATAAATCTTCCGGGAGTAGCAACCACTATATTCACTCCTGCTCGTAGCTCAGACCTCTATCATGGCATTCAGCAACAAAAAGCACACAAGGAGATTAGGAGAAGTTAATTTAAACATAATAAATATGAGGGAAAAAACAAAGAAACATTACAAGCATTAGGAAGAAACAAATAATTGATCGAAGCCCACCTAAGGGGGCTTCCCCAGAAAATTGAGCACTCAACAGGGCAGCTAGGTGGCGTCTTGGGCTGGACCTTCCAACCCTTTTTCCCCCTTTAAGCAACAATGGGTGACTAACTCTAAATGGACAAATTCAACAGTAGTAGTAGTGGTAGGTTTTCATCTACCCAATTATAAATCAATATACAATAAATTTTGTAAAATAACCTTAATATTACAAGTAAATGAACAATAATAGCAATCCTAGATCCTAACAGTTATTTCTTCAACAATTATGGATTAAAATTTTATTCATTTAATAATCTATGATGTGTTTAGTTTTTATTTTCCATTTTGTATTTAGATGTTGCTTAGTCGTATGGTCTACTTTGGATTACAATAATACTTCAAGTAAATTACAATGACCCCCCCTAAGGTTTAGCGAAATTACACCTAGCTTAACAGTTTTGGCATAATTATGTCAACCTATAAAGTACAGACACCTCTTCGGAGGCAGCAAATGGGTGTCCGACACATGTCGGAACACGGACACAGACACAGACATAGACACACGTCGGACATGCGGTGGACACGTGTTGGACACTCTACCTAACGTGTCTTTTTCTTTTTTTTTTTGAATTTTTCCAGCCAAACACGCTTCAGACACTCTTGGACACGTTGTGGACATGTTAGAGACACAGAGAGAAAAACCCTAACCTATTGAATATAAAGAGAGAGAAAGAGAAAGAAAGGGTGAAGAAGAACCTGTTGAAGCCCTAGATCGAGGTATGTTCTTCGAACCTGTTCTTCATTTCTTCAAATATGTTCTTCGTCGTTTTTCTTCTTCTATTTGTCTCTCTGTCTGCGTGTTCATCTCTCTCTCTCTCTCTCTCTCTCTCTCTCTCTCTCTCTCTCTCTTTATATATATATATATATATCTATGTGTGTGTGTGTTTGACTCATCGATTCTATCTCTCACTTGTGTTCAACTCTCTCTTCTTCTCTACATGTTCAACTCTCTCTCTCTCTTTTCTATTCTATTCATTTTTTTTTTCCTCTCCCTTTCTTCTAACGTGTCCCCTTTATATATATATATATATATATTTTAATTAAAATCTTTTTTTTCTCCTCTTTTCCTTTTTCTATTTTTTAGGTATTCTCATTTGCTCAACCTAAACATACATAGAATAAATTATTTTTTATTTGTAGGAAAAAATTAATTTGTAAATGATATTTGATATTGAAGTAAATAAATAAATATATACATTTTTTTAATTTTACATATAATAAATAAATAAAATTATGTACATTAAGTGTGTCCCTAACGTGTCGTGTCTTCCATTTTTTGAAAATTTACGTGTCCGGGTATCCATGTCGTGTCTCGTGTGCGTGCCTCACAGATGTCAACCACCCCTCTAATAACAGAAATCATAACAGATCCAATGGACAATGTGAAGTGATCTTTTACCCTTTTCTAGTATTGTGAAATTATTTTTTTGTCCTCTTTCTTTCTCTTTTTGGTCTCCACCTAGCTCCACTATTACTCCAATGCACACCCAAAAGACACCACCACACAGCCACCACCATAGTGAAAACCACCACTAGAGCCGTCATTCCCTCCTTCCTCCTCCTTCTTCTACCAACCAAAATAGGCAAAACATAGATTCACCATGGTCGCAAGCATAACAGAGACAGTGTCGGCTTCAATCTCATCACTATATTCTTGTTCCCCTGATTCCTACCCACTAGTGATGAAACACTTCCCCTCGTCCAACAGGATTACAACCATAAATAGTGAGGCCCCCTTCTTCCTCCACCATCTTCTACCGGCAAAACACGGATCTACCATGGTCGCCAGCATAACAGAGACTGTGTCGGCTTCAATCTCATCATTGTATTCCTTGCCTCTCTTCCAAGATTGATCCACCCCTACCAAGGTTCTGAAAAGCAGTTGCGGTCGCCGTAACGGCGGCGGTGACGCGGTTGCGGGGCGTAAAGGCCGTAGTGTAACCGTTGCGGTAACCGGAACCGTGAATTTTTTTATTTTTCGCACAATTTGAAAAAAACTTACCGATACGCATATTTTTTCCATGATCATATTTATTTGGTTAAAAATAAATATTGATCAATTTTTGTAAATTTTTAAGAATGATCCAATATATTTCATATTTTTAAATCACTATAAACTAAGTTTTTTACATTTTATTTTAATAATTAATGATTTTATATTTTACAAAAAATCAATTACTAACTATTATATATATATATATATATACATATTTTAACCAAGCCAAATAGATAATGACCACACTTCTTATTATTATTATTATTTTCAAACAATATATAGATATACACACACAAACAAAATAGTTTAGTGATAGCAGCTGAATAGAATAGCATAGGTCTTATAGTTTCAAAAAATCAATAACATATTCTTAATCTTCCCTCTTCTCTCTCTCTCTCTATATATATCTCTTGCTCCTCCATTTTCTCTCTTTATCTTCCCTCTTCTCTCTATCCTTCTTCCCCCACTTTCAGCTTTTTTTTGTGTGTTTTTTCGAAAGAAACAATTTGGAACTGTTACATAACGGTGCGTAACAGGCTATTACGGCACCGTTACGACCGCTACGGCAGCCGCTACAGCCTACACACCTGTGAATCTCAATCACACTGAACCATAAATAGTGAGGCCCCCTTCTTCCTCCACCATCTTCTACCGGCAAAACACGGATCCACCATGGTCGCCAGCATAACAGAGACTGTGTCGGCTTCAATCTCATCATTGTATTCTTTGCCTCTCTTCCAAGATTGATCCACCCCTACCCTACCCTCCCCCTCCCTCTAGCGTTGACTAGCCCCCTTCATCTCCCTCAAATGTCTACCCATCCGTTTTCACCCTTGTCCAACATCAATCAACCCACCCTTGTTCCTTTCCCTCCAACATTGACCCCCTTCCCCCCCAAAGTCCAACATCAAATGATCCACAGAAAAAGTGTCAGTAATCAGTAATTTATAAGGAACATACCTAGGTGTCAACCCCCCATGTTCATCCCCCTCTAATGCTATCCTTTCCCTCTTTCCCGATCCAACGTCAACCAACTTATCTTTTCCATCTACAATCACCACATCAAACCCATAAACAATTGTTTTTGAATGATTCAATGATTCCATTGGAGGTGAGATAAGGGGAAGAGGAATGGAGGTTGAGGGGTGCTAGGTAGGCAACATTGGTGAATGGAAAGAAAAGAGGGGCCGGGAGGGGGGGAAGGGGTTGGGGAAGCCACCCACCAATGATGTGAAATTAAGAAGGAAAGAGAGAGAGGTGGGGACAATCTATTATCATATACATCTACATGCATGTGTGTATATATATATATGATATTATTTATTATATATGGTTAATAATTAAATTATTAAAAAAATAAATAAGTAAAATATAAGGGCCAACTTTGACATTTAATAATTTTCTTTCATGGCATGTTACTTTTTTAATGATACTTTAACAACATGCACTAATTTATTATATGAACTTTAACATTTAAGGAAGGCTTGTGTAATTATACCAAAATTGTGGAGTTAGGTGTAATTTTACCAAAACTTGGGGTAGTTATTGTAATTCACCCTAAAACTTACGATCAATATAATTTGCATTCTCCATAATTATTTATTTCTTGAGAAGATGAAATATCGGTGCCTTTGTAATTCATATCATATTTTATTATAATTATTTTATTTCATGCTCAAATTGTTTTACACTCCATTTGGATGAGGGATTTGGTGAGAAAAGAAAAGAAATGGTGAGAATAGGAAACTCTTTCATTTGTTTGGATGGTTAAGTAGGTGACAAATAATGAGAGATAGTGAGAAAAATATTCTTACCAAACCTATGTTTTGTTTCTCATCGAAAGTAGTGAGATTTGGTGAGAAATGAATTGGGTTTAATAAAAGTATTCTAAAATACCAAAATTGCCCTTCTAAAAAAGTATAGCTTAGGTTGTTTTGGTAAAATAAAATACAACACTTTCCTTTCTTTTCTCTTATTTACTTTATCCAAACAAGATAGGTAAGAAACCACATTCTCTTCTATTTTATTCATTCAAACATAATGGTGAGAAACCAAAAATCATTTCATTTCTTTTCTCATCTAAACGAGAAACCACAATCATTTATTTTCTCACCTCCTCTTGCGATCCAAACGGAGTGTTAGTACAGTATATTTTCATAAACCCATATATCCGTATATAGGTTTTGAACCTATGTTGACAACATGACTTCAGATTTATGATTTTCTCCTTTGGCTCAAGCAAAGAGTACATGGGTTGTTTTTATTGATTTCATGTTTTTATTTCTATTATTATATATTGTCAAGTAATATATATTTCATGTCATAACATAACTTCAAACAATTCCTCATTATTAGTAATGCATGTTTCTTAAATTGTCTAAACACTAATTTTATTGAAACCAATAGAAGCATGACAATCTAAATAAAACAAACAACTTGAAGTGACTAAGTAATTTCTATATTAAGTGAGTTAGCTAGTTGGCTGCATGATCGCATGGGCGAGGCTAGATCCATTGCCTACGGTGGCCCAGTTGTTGTGACCCAAATAAGAAAAATGTAAAAATTTTCTTGATTGTCCTTACAAGTCATGACTACATGACTGGAGCATCCTTCTCTATAGACTATAAGAAACCAAAAAATTAATGAAGCCACATAGCAATTAGTACAAAACATTTCCTAGAGGATTCCAACATCTATAAAACATAAACCATTTACTCCACATATATCATGACTCGAGAATTTCAACAACTACTAAAAATAAATCTATAACCAAATCTGCACCTGCTCAGCAATGTTTGTTCCACCCACAACTATTGCAGTTCTGAAGGACTCCAGAGATCTACTAAAAGCTTTGACCTACAAATGGAAATCAGGATTCAAATAAAACTCATGTCATGCTTGATTTAAGGAACCCCAAATATATGATCATACGTGTCCTTATTCAGTCAGTAAACGTAGAGTTCAAATCAGTATAAAGAAAAAGTGTCAGTAATCAGTAATTTATAAGGAACATACACAACAATAGTGGACATAAAATACTCAATCCACAAAGCATAATCACACATAAAAGCACCTGGATTTTTATTTGTTTACTTCAGCAATGAAGAACAATGCTCATCATCACCGAGATTACCTTCTCAGACAAAATTGTTGAACAATTTTTTGTTTTAGGAGTGTTTGTCTTAGGATAACCCTTCATTCACTATGTAAGCCAAGTGCAAGTTTGGATTCTGTGCCAATGGATTTTTCGTTGTGTGTGATAAAATAACACCCGAAGGTTTTCAGTATACCAATGTATCCAAAATTATTTGTAAACTAATTTTCTAAAAGAGAACACAACAACCCTCCTTTCCTGTGAAAGTTATCTTACCCTGTACAAAAACAGAAAGGGCGTGTTTGGTGTATGATTATTGTTATTTATTTATTTATTTTATTTTTATAATATGTACGATTGATATATGCAAAGTTGTCAAATCAAGATTTGAAAAAATTAGAAGATGAAGTATGGACAGAAAAACAAAAACAATAGAATATACCGAACCAAAGTCACAACATTCTATGATGCCTGAACAAAATTTCAAAAAGCAGCAATGAGAGCCAAAAGCAGGTAGAATTGGAATGTACATATTCCATATGTCAAAACCAAAAATTCGAACATCATACATTGTCACATAATCTTTTGGAAATTACATAAAAGTGCAATTGTCCTATGACAAGGCTAAAAGCCTAAAACAGACACGATGACAATGTCAATATTCAATATTCAGAAACTAGAGAAAATATTATCACACCTCTTTCTCTATTTGTTGGGCAAGTTCTCTCGTTGGAGCCAATACCAATGCCAAAGGCCCGTCACCACGGTGAATAGGAGGTTGAACTAAGCAATGCTGCAACAGAAGAGGAAAAAGTAACATCCTATAGTATAATATCACTAGTTGTGAACTAATTGTTCAAACCAATGGTTCTTTTTATTGAGACGAAATATAAGGTCCATAAGCATATAAAAAATCATGCAAAAGACCTGTATCATCGGAATGGTGAATGCAGCAGTTTTTCCACTACCAGTTTCTGCACAACCCATAAGATCCCTTCCACTTAGAGCAACCGGCATGGCTTGAGCCTGAATAGAAGTGGGCGTACTGTATTCATGAAAGGCAATATCCTTCATGATGCTTGGGTGCAAGCACTGAAAACAAATACAGAATACACCATCAAAATCCATCTCGAACAAATTAATTTTCCAATTGAAAGTGGATGTCGTTTTTAAAACACATAAGATTACCATGTCTGTAAAGGATTCAATTGGTGCTGGTGCAGGAGAGGATTCTGAAGCTACATCAACATCAACGTTAAGCCGTAGCCGGACCTCTTCAATCTGCAGATAAATGTTAAAAGGTCAAGATAACTAATTCTAGTTAGCCAGTTGGATATTTTAAATGTCGATTATGACCAAAATGTCAGCACCCCGAAACTTAAAACAAAGTACACAAATTCATATACTACAATAGGACTAATACAAATTAGCTAAGTAGCACAAACAAAGACATGCAACACAATACCAACACGACACTGACATGCCGATTTTAAAAAAATGCAGGACACAACACACTTGGGACACATTAAAGATTTGTAATTTTAAAATTTTGTTATACGTTATATATATGAATAATTTATTCAAAGATAATAAAAAAAAATGTAACATAACACATTTTTTTATATTAAAAAACTATGGGTTTGTTTGGTTTGTATTTCTGAAAAAATTTTGAAAATTTTTCTCTACAAATAAGTTTTTAAAAATAATCAAACCAAACAAATTTTTCCAAAAAAAATTCTCAAAACTTGTAAACCAAACAAGTTTTCCAAACAAATCTCTCTCTCACACACATCAAATCAATCACTTTTTCCAAAACTCTCTCTCAAAATAATTTTTCAAAACATCTTTTGAAAAAAACCAAACCAAACAACTTTTCGTACTTTTTATCTCTAAAACATATCTCCCAAATACAAACCAAACATACCCTATATATTTCATAAAATTAAACATCAAGATATCGATTACATAACAATTACATTCTAACCAATGCAAAACAACTATATAACATTGTATTACACGTAATGTATTTATCTTATAAATGTTTCTAAGCATATTTAGGATGCATAAGCAATATTATGAAGAACGGAAAACATTGTTATAATGAAGGAATTCATCATATGGGACATATTTGGAGGGTTCAAAAAGCGTCACCCCAAAGTGTTGCCACTGATATGAATTTGATTTTTTAATCAAAACATGTTGAAAAGGTGTTAAGACATGTTTTTAGGAGTGTCCAAAGAGTCACAACACGCTTCCTTCGTAGAAGTGTCCATGCTTCTTAGCAAGCTAGCAAATTCAATATTTTAAATGTTGACTTTGACCAAATATGAACTAGAAACAAAGTAGTAAAAATATTAGAGGATAATTGTGCGTACTGAATACCGCACTAGATGATTATGGATCGGAGCTCCGCACTTGATTGGACTATCCAGGAATCGAGACCCTATAGCAATAAGCACTGTTAGAGCTACTCGGCCGGGGTTGGCCGGATAACCCCTCCTGTGTGGGAGTGAGTGATCGAAGAAGATGAGAGGTACTCTCTAAGTGCAGAGAGTTGTGTTTAAGTGAATATGGTTTAGCTTAGATCAGCTACCTTCAGTGTGAAGTCAGTGTAGTTTACATAGAATTCCTTGCTTGTTGCTCAAGATGGTTTCATGGAGCTCTGGTGCTGCAAAGTTTCCTTTAGCATTGCTCAAGGTGGGGGACCATCTGGTAGTTAACAAGGGTGTAATACTCATTATAACCATGCTTGTAACAAGTCACATTCCCTCGATCAACTGTTTCCGTGATTCTAGGGAGAGGGGACCAGCTGAGGTGGCATCCTCCATGTGCATGCATTCATAGCTTCCACGTTTCTTTGTTGGGTTCTTTTAGCTCGGTACCGTCGTGCCTCGGCTCGGCCCCCTATGAGATTGCTTGTAGAGATGGGCTGGCCCAGTAGGATATCTTTGTATAGGCTCAGCCCCTTTTGGGCTCAGTCCAAGGATCAGATCCCGCAGCTCGGCCCAGCCCAACATCGTGGCTAGACTGACCTTTCCACTACGGGTTGGGCCCAAGTGCTTGAGGACTTGGGTGGATTGTTGATGATGTAATTGGACTAATCTAACTGGCCCATTTGTTTATCCTGCTCCTCAGGACTTGAGTCTAATGGATTGGGCCAGCCCAAGACTTGGATCCGACTCATTTTATATTTAGTCCCTTCATTTGCTCCCTAGCTCGCGCTAAGGTTCCCCTTGGGGGAGCTATTGCTCTGTACTCCAAGCGTCGCGTCGCTTCGGATCTGCCCTAGTTCGGCCTTGGTGACGGTTCAATCCTAACACACGCCCCCTGCATGTGTCCTTTCATGGTGACACGTGGCGGCGTGGTACTAGTGCACAGAGATAGTGCGCCAATTCCATACTGATGGTCGTGATTTATGTACCTTCACGCCGGCTGAGTGCAATAAATGCTCTAGGGTTATCAATCCAAACCCTTTCATCTATCTCTAAACTTTTAGAGAGTCCAGAACCCTCGCCGTCCCTTTGAGTTGGTCTCGACGGTGCTCTGCCCAGACGTTCCGTTGCCCTTCTCGTTCTCGTTTCAAGGTTCCCTATTTGTCGCTGCTATTTTAATCTCTTTAAGCTCCCCTGAAATTTATCTTTTCTTGTTCTTTTCTATCTTGATCGCCCTCTTTGGCCCTTGTGCCATTGTTTTCGGCGTCTGGTTCTATTCTTCGCTTAGTTTAAGTTTTGTCTTTGTCCTATTAGGTCTGGTTAATGGGGAAATTCCGGTCGTTAGTTGATACCCTTGAGGCAATGGCCATGTTTCACTGAGACTATGGTATCCCCGACGATGTGACCCTTTCGTTGGCGAAGGTTGACGCCAAGCGCATGGGCACCAGAAGTATCGTTGCTTTCCCAGTCGCAGCCATTGTTGAAGGAGGGATCCGATTTCCCCTTGATCCTTTGGAGCGCCGCTTCCTGCACCAAGTTCAGCTTACCCCTATGCAGGTGTCAGTCAATTTTTTACGAGTTGTCTGTGGCATCTCCGCTCTTAACAGGCAGTTGGGTTTGAGCTTGGACATCTGGGACATTTTGGGTTGCTATACCCCTTCACACAACAAGGATCACAATACTTATTATCTCCGTGTTTGCTCGGCCGATTGTCATCTTGTAATTGGCTTACCTGATTCGGACAAACTTAATGACGATTTTCTACAAGTCGGTGGTAATTGGGAGTTTCCTGTTAGGACTGAGTTCCAATTTGAACGGATGTCCCAAAGGCCGCGTTTGTTTTGGGGTATGAGAGGGGGATTGGGATTAGAATAGCTGTGGGCCCTATTTAATGTGTTGTTTGTTTACAGAGTTGAGGAAGGGACTGCTAAGCCAAAGGGCTTAGGATAGGCCTTACAGATGGGATTCGGATGAGCCTCCAGGACTTGGTATTAGAAAAATAGTCCAGCGGACTAGAATATTTTTTTTTTTATTTTATTTTTTACATGTCGGGCATTTTTTTTTTTGAACATTAATATTTAATTTTTTGTTATGTAAAAATCATTATTTTATTTTTTTCTGAATTTTTTTTTTATTTTTTATTTTTTTAAAATTTTTTACACGTTGAGCATTTTTTTTTAAAGCATTAATGTTTAATGTTTTTGTATTTCTTTTATTTGTTTTATTATTTTATATAAAAATAATTTAACAATCCCTACACCAATAACTATCATCAAAACAAATATAATTTTACTCAATCCCCTCATTATCAATCCCCTCACTATTAATCTCCTCACTATCAATCCCCTCCATTCTACTTCTGAAAACAAACGGGCCAAAAGGATGGCTACCCAAGTCTGAGTCCTTCCTCCTAGTATTTCTATGTTTTTTGCCTTGTTTTGAATGCCGAATGACTAACAATGAATTTGTAAGCCGAGAAGAAGGGACGCAGGACTGCTGAGAGGGAGGTATTCCGTCTGAGCAAGGTTATTACTTTGGTTGAGAAGTCCAAAGAAGCTGCCATTGGGGTACAGGCCCAACTTAAAGGGAAGGTGGCAGAGCTGGAGGCTGATATTGTGGTGATGGCCGCTAAACGTTCTGCTTTGGAGACTAAGTATTGGCAGCAAGGTTGGGATGAAGCTGGGGCTGCTTACAAAGAAGAAGTGCTGGTGTTGCGGGACAAGCTTTTCTGAAGGGTTGGACAAGTGCTCTGGCCGCTGCTCAGATTCCTGAAGGGTCTCCTTTGTTTCAAGATGTTCCTGTTCCCTCAAGGTCCTTAGGTCCGAAGACTATTGCTACCCTTGCCATTCTTCCAGCTAAGACTTCCTCAGGAACTAATTCTGTGACCAAGACTCTGGAGAGCGATACTGCCAATGAGACAGTGAACGTTGAAGAGGTTGAAACCCTAGAAACTGAAGCTGTGGGAGATATGGTTAAGAAAACTTCTACTTCTCAAGAAGTTGGAGCTACCTCTACTTTTCCTTCCCAAGATGGCCCAGATAAGATTGTGGATGCTACTCTTGAAGTTCCTCTTGTTGATGAAAGTTGAAGTTACTTTTGGGATGATTTGAAGTTTTTTGCTTTTTCTCTCTCCTTTGTTTTCATTTTTCTGCTATACTAGGGCTCGGTCTTCCTGATGAGTTGCCCCCTTAGGTTGGTCAAGACAATTTCTCATTCTTCTTGCTACTATTTCGTGGGGCTAGCTGTGCCTTTGAAAGAATTTCACTTCTAACATTGCAGTCGGATATGTTTTGTTTTCATACTTGCATTTGTTCATACTATTTGCCCCTGACCGAGCACTATTAGGTCCAGGGGGCCGAATAGATGCTCGGTTTTCATGGTTGCACTGATTGTTGTAATTTGAATGAGAGTAACTTACTTACGTCCAAGTTGACTTTTAAGAAAAAACAATTGTTTGCCTGCACCTGGAGCTAAGTAAGATTGGTATTGAAGAACCCGCTCTCTGGGAGAACTGCTTAAGTTGATGTTGATGTTGATTGTATAATTGCCATTGAATGGGACAAATAGATGTAGAGGAAAGATGTCATACTCAGATCCAGGTTGGTGCCAAGAAAACAATTGTTTGCCCCTGCCTGGAGCTGAGTAAAACTATTGTTGAAAGTGTGATCGTTGAAGGGTTTACCCAAATCTGTGCCAACTTTCTTTGGAGTGTAGCAGTATTGGGGTGTTGATGTGATGATGCTTAAGAAATTCTGTGATTGCCAAGAAAAAGAGTTAAAAAATTTGTTAGGGCAGTTTCCACCAAACAGTTCCATTTGGCTAAGGTCCATTTTGGTGGCCAAACATAACTCCACCAAGCAATCCCACTTGGCATGTCTGAGTGCAGATCAAAACTAAATTCCATTCAGTCGTGCCAAAACTTTTTCCGTGTGGTTAAAACCAAAGCTAAATCTGTTTGGTAAACACCAAAGCTAATTCCGTTTGGTAAACACCAAAGCTAATTCCGTTTGGTAGACACCAAAGCTAATTCTGTTTGGTGTAACACTAAAGCTAATTCCGTTTGGTAGACACCAAAACTAATTCCGTTTGGTAAACACCAAAGCTAATTTCGTTTATTTTGAAATATGCCCCTTGGGCTTAAGTTGAAAAGTCCAAGTTAAGTAATAACCTGTCCTGACCACAAAGCGTGTACAAGTACTTGGAAACAAAAGTTCAAAGAAATAGGGAGGCATTCTCATTAAGTGAAAGAAAGATGCTTTTACACTTGAGAGATTAATGTGAGGTTGAGTCTATTGATAGTATTTTTTGAGATTTGCTACATTCCAAGGCCGAGATATGGCTTTGCCCCTGATATCCTCCAAGTAGTATGCTCCGTTTCCAGTAACGATTGTAACCTCTTATGGACCTTCCCAGTTAGGTCCTAATTTTCATTCGCCAGGCACCCTTTTGTGATCTATAACTTTTCTCAAAACCAGTTCTCCAGGTGCGAACTGCCTTGGAAAAACTTTTTGGTTAAAACTCTTGATGAGCTACTGCTGATATGCTACAAGTCTGATCAATGCTGCTTCTCTTTGGCCCTCTGTCATATCCAGTGCTTGTGCAATAGCTTCCTCATTACTTGCACTTTCAAACAGCTCCGATCGAAGGGTTGGGAGACCTACTTAGAGTGGGATAACAGCCTCCATTTCATAAGTTAGGGAGTACGGTGTTGAAATGGACCACGACGTTCCTCATGACAAACCACTTTATGTTTGCTTCTTTGATGCTTGCCAGTGCTTCAACTTCAACCCACTTGGTGAAATAATCAGTTGCAGCAATGAAGAATAGTCTGTTCCCAGTGCCCCATGCCAAAGGTCCAACAATATCCAGGCCCCACTGGGCAAAGGGCCACGGGCTGGTAAGTGAAGTAAGAGTTTTGGCTGGTTGATGAATTAATGGGGCAAATATCTGACATTTGTCACACTTTTGAACGTACTGTTGTGCATCTTGCTGCATCCATGGCCACCAGTACTCGTAAGTGAGGGCTCGGTGCGCCAATGACCTTCCAGCAACGTGGTATCCACAAATCCCATTGTGAATTTCGTAAAGAACATTTTCGACTTGATTTGGATGCACACACAACAGACAAGGACCGAGATAGGAGCCTCGGTATAGCTTCCTAGATGGTGAGATCCAGAACCGAGCTAATCTACGTCGAATTTTGTTGACTTCCTTCTTGTCTTCGGGGAGAGTGCCAGATTTCAGAAAAACAAGTATTAGATCCATCTAGCTTAGCTCTAGGTTATTGCAGAGGACTGGAGATACAATGCTTGGTTCTGGCACAAACTCAACCCAAGCTTTTCTAGCATCTTTGGCATCTACTGATGAGCCGAGGCAGGCCAGAGCATCAGCGTGGCTGTTTCTGTCCCAACTGATTCGTTCCACTTGTATGGATTGAAATTTTTTAAGTAGATCCTTAGCCTTGTCTACATACATGGCCATTCTTTCGTCTCGTGTTTCATAGACCCAGTGAGTTGGTTAACAACCAATTGAGAATCGCTGAAAACCAGAAGTTGCTCTGCACTGAAGTGTTCGGCACTGCGTAAACCGGCTAACAGTGCTTCGTATTCCGTTTCATTGTTAGAAGCCTTCCAACCAAGCCTAAGAGCTTGCTCCCAGATAAATCCTTCTGGTGATATAAGTACTACCCCTGCCCCCGAGCCTCGGTTATTGGATGATCCGTCGACGTAGAGCTACCAAATGTTACCAATAAAGAGTTTCCATGCTTTTGAAGCGCATTGCTTTCCTAGTTCGGTAATGCGTGGCACCTCTACCGAGCTAGAGTTTTCGTGCTCGGTGCTCTGGGCGGGAGCGAATTCGACGACGAAATCCGCCAAGACCTGGGCCTTGATTGTTGTTCTGGGTTGATATCGAATGTCAAACTCACCAAGTTCAACCGCTCATTTCGCTATTCGGTCGAAGAAATCAGCTCGGCTGAAGACAAAACTAAGGGGGAATTCAGTGAGGACATTGATGGTGTGACCTTGAAAGTAATGTTGCAGCTTTCTTGAGGCGATGAGTAGTGCGTAAACTAGCTTCTCCAAGGGTAGGTATCATGTCTCACTGTCTCAGCATCTAGTAGAGTCTTGCTAATGTAGTATATTGGCCTCTATTCCTTTTCAACCTCTTGAATCAATATTGCACTTACGGCGTGATTTGAGACTGCCAGATGCAGTTACAGTTCTTTCCCCGATTCTGGAGTAGACAAGAGAGATGGTGTACTGAGATAATTTTTGAGGCCTTGCAATGCTTCGGTACATTCAAGACCCCACTCGTATGTAGCCTTTTTCCTTAGTAGCTAAAAGAAGGGCTTCGTTCGATCTGAAGACTTGCTGATGAATCAATTCAGGGTGGCTGCCATTCTAGCCAGCTTCTGTAGCTCTTTAGCCTTTGTTGGCACTTCGAGCTCTTGTATTGTTTTGATTTGATCCGAATTTGCCTTGTTTCCTCTGTGAGTCACCATGTACCCTAAGAACTTCCCTGTTCCTACCCCGAAAGCGCATTTCGAGGCATTAAGGCGAAGTTGATGGTTTTTCAGGATATTAAAAATTTCTCTCAGGTTTGTAAGGTGGTTTGTAGCGAGCTTGCATTTTACTACCATATCATCTATGTAAGCTTCCATGGTTCTTCTGAGCTGATCCTTGAACATTTGAGTGATCATTCACTGGTAGGTTACCCTGGCATTCTTGAGGCCGAATGGCATTACTTTGTAGCAATAAGTGCCTTTTAGAGTAATAAATGTTGTTTTCTCTTGATCTGGGCCAAACTGTGGTATCTGGTAATAGCCGCTATAAGCGTCCAGAAAGCTCATACGCTCATGTGCTGCTGTTGAGTCTACCAGTTGATCAATGCGAGGCAGAGGAAAGCTATCCTTGGGACAAGCTCTGTTAAGGCAAGTGAAGTCAACATAGACTCCATTTTCCGTCATTCTTTTTTACTATAACTGTGATGGACAGCCATTGTGGGTACTAAACTTTTCGAATCGCCCTTGATGCTAGGAGCTTGTCGACCTCGACAATTACTGCTTTGGTGTGCTCAACCGAGGATCTTCGGCTTTTCTGCACAATGGGCTGAGCAGAAGGAATGATGCTGAGTTTATGGCAAGCAAAATCTGGACTCAACCCTGGAGTATCATATGCTGACCATGCAAATACCTTCATATTTTCCCTCAGCAAATCCAACAGCTGAAGTTTCTCATCAGCGCCTAGCGAGGTACCGATAAGGAAATACTTTTCTGGGTCATCTTCCTTTACTAGGACTTTCTCCAAATCCTCTATTATCTTTTCCACTGGGGTTCCTCCGACATCCTCAAAGACTAACTGTTCAGCTACTTCAACTGTATGTACCCGATTGCAGAGTTGTTTAGCCTTCATAGCTGCCATGAAGTAATGTTTTGATGTAACTTGATCCCTTGAGATCTGCTCTACTCTGTGTTCCGTTGGGAAGCGGATGAGCTGGTGGTAGGTTGAGGGGACTGCTTCCATTTGATGAATCCAAGGACGACCGAGTATGGCATTGTAAGGAGAAGGCGTATTAATAACTAGGAATTCTATCTGCAGGGACTTTGTCCCAGCCACAACTGGCAACACTATCTTGCCAAGTGGCCATTCAAGCTGTGAATTAAAACCGACCAATGGAGCTGCCGCCGAGGTGAGGTTCTGCTCAGAGAGACCGAGCTTCCTGAAGAAGTCGTAATACAATATATTTGCTGCACTACCCTGATCTACCAGGACTTGTTTTACGTCAAATCGTATCCCAATTTCCACAATTATAATCAGTGCATCAGTATATAGGTGTTGAATACCTTCTAAATCCTTTCTAGTAAATGAAACAGTGCACAATGGGGGCTTAGGTACTGTACATACCTTTTTCGGCGCGGCCCTACTGACATGACTTGTTGAATCTACACAGCTTTGGCAATTTCTTCTTGAAGTGCCTCCTCGTGCTCGCGGCTGGTTGTTCCATGGATTACATTTATTACCAACCGAGGAGGATGCTCAATGTTCAGTTCCGGTAGAGGGTTCCCTTGCTCGGTCACCACTTTATCCTGATCAATGTAGTCTCAGAGGTGTCCAGCAGCTACCAAGTCTTCCAGGTGTTGCTTTAATGCTTTGCAATTCTGAGTCATATACCCCCCGTCTTGGTGATAGGTGCATCTGAGCTTCTAATTACGCCGAGCTGGATCTCCCAACATTTTTGGCGGCCAAGTAAAGAATGGCTCTCTCTTGATCTTTTCCATAATGCAATAGATTGGTTCCTTGAATATTGTCACAACTGCTTCATGGGATTTAGACTTGTCTACTTCCTTCACTGTGAGTCCTCGGTGTTTCCCCCGGTCCACTCTTTTTTTGTGCCAAGTTGTTTGTTCAGTTGATGCTACCTCGATGGGGATCTGATCATCTTTGAGGCGAGCGTACAACTCAATCCTGGCATGCAAGTCCTTCAGTGCTGTGGCTGGGCGCTTGGTAAGTGACTGTCTTAGCTTACTTTCCGGACACAGACCGTGTTTAAAAGACATTACAGCCATCTGTTCACTACAAACGTTTTCTTCCAGATTATTATACTCTTCCCAATACCTTCTAGCATAATTACGCAGCATTTCCTCCTGTTCCTTTCGGAGACCGAACAGTGTATCTGGCTCTTTTGGGATCTTAGTGTTGGAGATGAATCTGGCCATGAACTCTTCAGAGAGCTGCTTCCAGTCGTAAATCGATCCGGTGGAGAGACGATCGAACCATCGAAGTCCACATTCTCCCAAGCTGGACAGAAAGACTTTGCACATCAGTGCCTCGTCTCGGCTCCATAAGGACATCATCTGCCGATAATGGCTGATATGTGTCTGTGGGTCTGATTTCCCATCGTATGACGTGAACTTTGGTGGAGTGAATTTCTTAGGAGGTCTCATGGCTTCGATTTCTGGGGAGAATGGAGAGGAGACGAGCCGATCCAATGCTCAGTGCTCTCTCTGATGGATAGTACGGTCAAGATGATCTCACCATTGCTCATTTTATCTGTTGCCAATCAACCAAGTACAGAGATCCTGAGGAGGATATTCTGTCTGCTGGCTAGCTGTTTTTTGCCTTTTAGCCCTTCTCCGGCGTGAACCACAGGTGTGGCTGCTCGCTCCCGCACTTTGTACCCAGATTGGCTGGCTTTGCTACCTAGATTCATTTCTAGGAACCTTCTTCATTGGTGGTTCACGAGATGGGCTCCTCTGTCACAAGCGAGAGGGCTCTGCGTCAGTCCTCTTCTCTGTCGGGTCGCCCATCACCCTTTTGAGTTGTGCTTTCAGTTCCTATATCTCCATTCCCATGGAACCAATGATTCGATCCCTGTAATCCTTCTCTAGTAGAAAATGACGAGAAGAACCTCCAGCGAAGAGCAGTCAATGCTCAACAGATTCCGGAGTCCGGTATTTGTTTTCAATCTATTCTTCCAGGACTATCGGGAGTGCCAAACCTTTATCCTTTGTCTTCTCCGTTTGTGGAGTCAATGCCGAAGGCGGGATGTCCTCAATCCCCATCACCAAAATCAAGTGCAGAACTCAAAGATGAAACAGTCCACGTTCACCACACCAGTTGTGCGTACTGAATACCGCACTAGATGATTGTGGATTGGAGCTCCGCACTTGATTGGACTATCCAAGAATCGAGACCTTACAGCAATAAGCACCGTTAGAGCTGCCCGGCCGGGGTTGGCCGGATAGCCCCTCTAGTGTGGGAGTGAGTGATCGGAGAAGATGAGAGGTACTCTCTAAGTGTAGAGAATTGTGTTTAAGTGAATATGGTTTAGCTTAGATCAATTAACTTCAGTGTGAAGTCAGTGTAGTTTATATAGAATTCCTTGTTCGTTGCCCAAGATGGTTTCATGGAGTTCTAGTGCTGCAAAGTTTCCTTTAGCATTGCTTAAGGTGGGGGACCATCTGGTAGTTAATAAGGGATGTAAATACTCATTGTAACCATGCTTATAACAGGTCACATTCCCTCAATCAACTGTTTTCGTGATTCTAGGGGGAAGGGACCAGTTGAGGTGGCATCCACCATGTGCATGTACTCACAGTTTCTACGTTTCTCTGTTGGGTTCTTTTAGCGTGGTACCGTCGTGCCTCAACTTGGCCCCTTATGAGATTACTTGTAGAGATGGGCTGGCCCAGTAGGATATCTTTGTATAGGCTTGGCCTCTTTTAGACTCGGCCCAAGGATCAGATCCCGCAGCTCGGCCCAACCCAGCATCGTGGCTAGACTAACCTTTCCACTACGGGTTAGGCCCAAGTGCTTGAGGACTTGGGTGGATTGGTGATGATGTAATTGGGCTAATCTGACTAGCCCACTTGTTTATCCTGCTCCTCAGGACTTGAGTCTAATGGATTGGGCCGGCCCAAGGCTTGGATCCGACCTATTTTATATTTAGTCCCTTCAATAATGTTTTGTTTTGGTGGTTACCCTACCGATTTCATCACTTTTTCTGAAGATTCCCCTAATGACTCTACAGAAGCAAACAGCAATTAAAGTACTACTACAAATATAAAAAGCGCTGAACTTTAATGCTAAACTCATAAAGAAAACAACTCGTTTGGGAAATAACTTTTTTAGCTTAAAGTCCAAAAGTTACTAAAAAAATAAAAAAGCCAACAACCTATACCAAAAAATCAAAAATTCTCTTTTGTCCCTACTTTTTGCACATTTTTTCGTAAAAAATAAAAAAGTCATCTCAAACATAATAATTTTTTTAACATCATATTTTATTCAAAAAGTTAGTAAAAAAAGCCTCTTCTCAGACTAGGCTACAAAAAAGTTATGCTTGCTTGAGAACACATATCATGCATGATACTCATTATCTCCTTCAAACCGAAATTTATACTCATTTTATATCACATTTTCTACAATTAAATACAATACAGCATCATCAACTTTCTCTTGGATCCAAATGCTAGACAGTGATGCAAAAAAATCCATATCTATGTGCAATTGGTTGTGAACAATTCTGTTAGAGAAGATTATAATAGAAACAAAAGAACACTGTAAAGATTCTAATATCGATTTATCACAATCTTCGACGCTTTCAATTCGCTTTTACTACATATTCCACAGTAATCAAAACGGAGAATGAAGTGCCTGAAAACCCTAAGAAACAATTAAAGCACAGGAGGCGCAATTTCATTGAACAGAACACTAAAACAACAGAATCTTCTCGAGTTGAAGACCAAGCACCGATTCAACCAAAACCTTGGAGGAACAAAATCCTTGAAGAGAAACGAAAGAATTACTAAAAAAGAATGGAACCTGTTCAGGAGTGAGACGGAGAACGCGTTCGGAGGGCTTCCAGTGGGGGAGGACGTGGTCGGGAACGGAGCTCCGGCGAGCTGCATTGGAGAAGGAGGAGGTTGAGTAGTTGTTGACGTTGCCGTTGGCGGTGGAGGAATGAGAGTTGAACTTGTGATAATGATCAGTAGTAGTAGGAGTAGTAGTAGAAGGTTCTAGGGTTGTAGTTGAAGAGGTTGTGGTGGTTTTGGTGGCGATCGAGTTCCTCAGATGCGGAGGCACATAAGACATTGTAGAGAGAGAGAGAGAGAGCGCGTTTGTGTGAAGTGATGAGGTATGGAGAAGAAAGGGGAGGGGGATTGGATGCGTAGCAATTGGGGAATCAGGGGATAAATGCCACACTAGTTGAAACTTATGGCTTCGTTTGGCGTGTTAATTTGGGTTAAAATCATTTCAAAAAATAAAATAAATTAATAAATTAATAAAATAAAGTATTATATTTAAATTATAATTATTTTAACGGCAATAATATATATCATTAAAAGTGATGTTTTAAAATATACTAGTGAGTTGACACACATAATAAAAAAATAAAAAAAAATAAAAAAAAGCAACGCTATGATAGTGGATGGAGCCCATTGCCACATTATTAGTGCTTAGTGATCTTAAATATTTAACTTATTCCACAAATGAAAGCTATACATGAGGGTACGTATTATATACTATTGTATGATATAGATGCAATAGTGAAAAATTATTTAGGTTAAGTTTGGCATCTCAAAAATAATTCATTTTTTTATCTTTTTATTTTTTTCTATTACATCACATCTCTACTTTTTGCATATCTTTTCGTAAAAAAATAAAAATACACTTATTTAGGTCATCACAAACAACCCTTTAATAATTTTGAAATATCACGCAATCATATTACAAATTTATCACCGATTACTTAGGTAGCGTTTGGTAACGTTTACGTTTTTTGTTTATGTTTACAAAAATTTTATAAACTGATTTTTGTTTATTTTTAGAAAAACATAAATTACAAACGCGTTTGGTTTGAACAAAATGTTTAAAAAAATTTAAAAACATAAACTAAAAAATATGTTTGTTCAGACCTAAAATATTTATATTTATTTTTATTTTTATTATTTATGACAATGGGATCACACTCATTATAAATGAAAAAAATTAATTAAAAAAAATAATTGAAAAAAAATTAATTGGAAAAAAATGAAAAAAAAAATTAATTAAAAAAATAATTGAAAATAATTTAATTGGGAAAAAAATTAATTGAAAAAAAAAAGATTAATTGAAAAAAATTATTTGAAAGAAAATAATTGAAAAACAAAATTATTTGAAAAAAAAAATTATTTGAAAAAAAATTGAAAACTGTTTTTTCTTCAAATTTATAAACTGAGACAACCATTTATAAACTAATAAAATTATCAAACAAGTTTTTATGACAATTTTTAAAATTTTTGTAAATATAAACTGAAAATTGAAAACGAAATGATTACCAAACAGACCTTTAACCCTTGTATTATTTCCATATTCTAACATAAATTATAAACTCCTATCTCTATTTACCAATTAAAATCTCATACAACTTCACATAATCATACTTTGAAAATACTAAATAATGACGCTGCAATGGTACTAATCGTACAATCATCTCTCGAGTTATCTTCCAATCCACTCCTCCTTGCAATGAGTCTGTGGGCCCGTTCCCAAATTCTGTTGGCGTGGTGCTAGATCGACCAAGTTTTATTACCTCAATTTTGTTCAAATGATATGAATTTAGTGATGTGACGATAACATGAAAATTATTTTAATAATAATTATTATTATTTTATTTATTTATTTTAATGATATTAAGGTCTTATTTGGAGTGTCTTAAAAAAATCAAAAAGTCACTATATTTAAGTCACATCACTTCTCTATCTTATCACTTCAAACCCAACCCATATACAATCCATATTTCATAAAAATTTAAAAAGTACATTTATTTACATCATCCCAAACCACCCCTAAATCTAATTATTGTTGATAATATATGATTTTTTGTCATATTTTATCAATTTTTTTTGGTAAATTTTATATTTTTAGCAGCACTAGTATTTAGTTGATTTTGTAAAAAACTACGACATTGTTGATAATTTGCTATTAAAGCATCTCCAACGGTTCAGTATTTTTTTCATCAAATCTAAGTAAAAAAATGACGATTTCTTCAATCTGATATAATTTGTTCCAACGAGTGTATTGTAACTTGTATCAAAAGGGCAAGGACGTCTGGCAAGACGACCAACCGGTCAACCGGACAAGGCACTGAAATTTTTTCCCCCCTTCCATGAGCAAGCTCTCATCACTGCTTCATATGTGTGTAGCAATATTTTGGATTTTGGTAGAAATGATAAATAAATTAGATAAATAATAACAATTAGAGGGGAATAAATAAATTGGATTTCGTATCCAGGCTTCTTTGCAGGAAGAGGGAATGATTTCTTTCCGAAGCTTATGAATGATGTTCCTGTGTTTGACTCTCCAATTATTTTAAGCATGTCTTTCAAAATGCCGGAGTTTGCTGCTTTTGGAGGTGAAAGAACGAGGAAGAAAGCAAGCAAGAAACAGAATGGGGAAAAGATTAAAAAAAAGATACAAAGGTGGTCGACCTCTTAGTGTAAAATTTTTACAAAATTTTGCTTGAAGTGATCATCCGGTAGGACACTCGGTCGGTCGTCCGGTAGGCCCACACTCAACGGCTATACATAGTAAATTGGTGAAAGGAGCTAGAGATCTTTAGTTTGGTGAAAAGTTTGGGGCGTTCTCAATTTGATACTGTTTTGGTGAAACTGTTGGAGCACAAAAAGTAGAATTTTTTCACCAAATTTGAATTTGATGATGGATTTGTAACGCCCCACTACTTGCTGGCCCAAATAACGTGTAGGTCAACCAATAATATCCAAAAGCTTAAGTCCAAGTTATTTAGTAGCAAGGTAGTAGTGTTATATATGTCAAGATCACCCATGCAAACTTCCGATGTGGGACAGGGTGTTACAAACTCCCCCACTTATAAATCCTCGTGTCCTCGCGAGGGTCTATAATCAATCAGAATACCACGACAAGCTCGTGGCCAGCCCAGAATAAGTGGCCCACATGGTTGTGTGCATGGGTCGGCTCTGATACCATTTGTAACGCCCCACTACTTGCTGGCCTAAATAACTTGGACTTAAGCTTTTGGGTATTGTTGGTCAACCCACAAGTTATTTGGGCCAGCAAGTAGTGGGGCGTTACAGGATTTGATGAATGGTTGGAGATGGTCTTAGTACTACTATTTGATTACGATTTAACAACAGATTTTAAATATAAAAATGGTGATGAACACTTATATAAATAAATAATAATGATAAAAAAACTGGTTATTTCTTATAATAATTTTAAGATATTTTGATTTTAGGCTCACCATACTTCCAAAATAAGAATACTATATAAAGATTTTGACCATTACCTGAACGTAGTCAACATAGGGCTTTGGCGTTGGCAAGTTTTTAGTTTATAGAGGTAGTGGCTAACCTCAACCTTTCCTTCCTTAGCAGGCTCAGTACTGATATGTTTCTTTTCTTACCTTAGATCGTAACTTTAGAGGTTATGTTCTTTGGTGATGTAGGAGACCTAAGATTAATAATTTGTCATATGAAACAACACACTCTTTTTTTTATAAAAAAAATAAAATAAATAAATAAATATTTATTGAACAAAAAATTTACAAGGCAATGGGTATTTGTAAATTGTTAGAATGACAGAGTATTGTTTGTTCTAAGAAAGCTTGAGATCCCAATTTTTTTCTTAAGCCTCATTTGGCAACTTTCTGTTTTAGCCAAAAAGTCAAAAAATCACTATAAATTGTCATATTACTCTTTCTATTTTTCTGCACATCTTTTTATAAAAAGTCAAAAAGTTACTGGTCTGTTCCCAAATGAGTTTCAAGTATACTCCAGTTAATCTATGCCTCATTTTGCTCTCTCTTAAGGCCTTTATGACCCCATTTAGTAAAGCTGTGAGAAAGTGATTATAGATTATGACTTAAAGGATTATAGATTATAACTTTAAACATATGCTGTTAACATATTTGGTACAACTGTGGGATTATGGATTTAATTAGCAAAGTAGTGTTTGGTTGAATAAGCTGTAAAATAGTTTTTTGCTATGTAATGTCCCTTTTGCCCTTTTTTTCTTTTTCTTCATTTTATTTTATTTTCTCTTCTTTCTTTTTCTTTTTTCTTTTTTCTTTTTTTCCTTCTCTTAATTGTTTTTTATTCTCTTGTTTCTTGTTATTCTCTTCTTACATATTAATTATATTCATGTATTTATGTTAATTGTGATTTCATTAATTAGTATCAAGTAATACTAAAATTATTAATTAGTATCAATTAATATAATATTTTTTTTCATTAAACAATCAAATTTTTTTCATTACAAAACCCTACTCGTCGGCCCCTTTTTTCTCCTCCATCCGTACGGCGTCGGCCTACCTTCTTCTCCTCTTCCTTCTCCTCTGTTTCAGATCGGCGACCAGCCGGTTCTACAAAACCCTAGCTGCCGGTCTGCAAAACCCTTATTTTCCTTCTCCTTTTCATCCCAATCGTGAAGCTCTTGTTCGCGAAACCCTAGCCGGCGTCTGAAACGACGTTGATGTGACAACGTTGATGTGCGAGTCGTCGATGCAGATGCGGGAGGCGGCAGAGAGAGAGCGAACACCAGAGATGATTTCTGATTTCAAATCGCGATGGAAAGAGAGAAGGGGAGAGAGAGAGAGAGCTCATTCGTGAAACCCTAGCCGCCAGCGTTGATGCGCAATGGAGAAAAAGAGAGAGAGGGAGGGAGTGAGAGCTCTGGTTCGTGTGTGTGTGTGTGTGTGTGTGTGAGAGAGAGAGAGAGAGAGTTGAGAACAGTGTTAAGGAGCCAGAAATCGCCCTTGTCGGAAATTGCCCCTCGTCGAAAATTGCTTTTGTCTCTCTCTCTCTCTCTCAAGTGAACAGTGCTGAGAACGAGGCTTATATAGTGGGTTTTTGGTAATAGTTGAAATATCTAAGGGGCATTTAAGTCATTACATGCCTCAACAAACAGTTACGCGCATAATCAGTTTTCAAAAGCACTTGGGAACCAGCTTAATAGATTATTACTGAAATGACTTAAGTTAACCTATAATCCATCCCTCATAATTTTTACCAAACACTCCAAAATGACTTATTTTAAGCTATAAGTTGATTTAAGCTGCAAATAAGTTTTACCAAACACCCCCTATATAGGTACTTGTGAACCTCATGTCTAAACTTCAACCTCATCTACAAATATAAAATATTTTACATATTATATTTTATTGTTGATAGAAGACGAACGAAAGACAAGCAAGTGGTTGTGATTAGATGATCACATGTTATTTATGAAAAGAGACAAGCTGATGGAGTGGTCACATGGGTGTGTAACCTATTCAGCCTTGGTTTTGCAAATCTGCCCATAGTTTTGTCAATCCATTGCATTTGCCAGATTCCATACCCCTCATCACCCATAACATCACAAAGATCATAATTCTCATCATATTCTTCAAACATTTCATTCTAACCTTCTAAATCTTGCTCCATCAGATATTTTTCAAAAAATTTACATCCTCTTTCAAATAAATATGTTCCAGAATCTATCTATTCCAAGTAATCATGCTTTGATTCATAAGGCAATCCTAGAACAATTATTTTTTCTGCCAATGATGTTGTTACTGCAAAGGTGGTTCTTCCATAATGAACTAATTTAAACCCAACGCTTACTAATTTTGTAGTTTCGTGGGATATTATAAAAAATCTTATTTCTCTTGCTTCTGTTGGATCGATTATAAAAGGTTCTTCCCAATCTTTGAACCAATCACATTTATAGAGGATCACGTCATTCTTGTCTTTTATATCAAATAATCAGTTGCATTTAGACGTTTATTATTTACCACCATTTGTGTAGTGGTAAACGTAATTGGTCCCATGCTTGGATAGTCTTTATAGACTTCATAGATTCTCTTGTATATAAATTATTGGAACTTTGTGAGCTGAGAGAACATTGTACTATGAGGGTGAGGTGAAGCGTCGAATGTATTGATTATTCTCAATTTCCACATTTGAACCAGAAGATCTTTTGGGCTGATGACCTCGTCTGGATTGAATGAAACTTTTAACATTCAATAACTGTACATAGTTCTCCTTCTGTTAAAGTAACACCACTGAGTTCCTAGATGGGTAACACTTTCTTCGTACCATTTCAGAAATAGCTTAACGAAAGTACATTATCTTATTTTATTTTGGATGTCATAGGGGAGTTGTAAAAGCAATTTTAAACTTCTAATCTTAAAATGCCTTTGGCAACTAAATGGGTGATCCTAATAAGCTCGTTAACTGAATGACTCTTTCCTACTGCTTGCATTTTTCTGATAATATCAGTTCTGTCTTGTGTCACCAAGTCTAACACTTATTGAGTCTTTGCCAGGAGTGTTTCCTTCTTGGCAGTGTGAGTCTAGTGAATGTGGATGCCATATGCAAGTTCTCAAGTTAGACTATCTGCTAAACTATTTTTATTACCAATAATATGTTCTATATCAAAGGTAAATTATTTTAACCATAATTGCCATTGTAAAAGCCTCCCTTGTGCCTGCATGTTGGATAAATTCTTATTTACGAAACCTAACAGAACTTTGCAATCAGTTATTATTAAAAATGATTTTGGAGCTAAAAATATTAAGAATTTTTATATTCCTTTTATTATGGCTAATAATTCTCTTTCCATTGTAGGATAATTGCATTCAGCTTGATTAAACTTCTACTAGAATACCTGCATAACTAATTGTTTTTTTAAAAAATTTTAATATTGTGTTCCAATGATTGTTACTTGTATCCGTTTCTCGCACTACCTCATCATTTCATTAGGAAGAGTTAGGGTGGACAAATTTTTACATTTTTCTTTTAAAAATTTTACTTATGCGGAGTTAGTTGACTTCCAAGACCAACTCTCATATTTTTCAACTTCTTTTGTAATGGTTTTCTTATTTTAACTAAATCTTTTATAAAACCAGAGGCAAAAGTTAAACATTCTAAAAATATATCTAATTGTTTTTTATCTGTGATTTTATCTGAAAATTTATTATTTTTTTTTCGAGAACATAACTTTGCATTTTTATTGACCTTGCCTTTATTTCAAGTCCTAAAAATTCTATTTCCGTTTGCGTATACACACATTTCTTTTCACCCAAAACTATTCTATGTTCCTTACATTTTTTTGTTATTATTTTGATATTCATTCTATGTTGTTCTATAGATTTCGGGAAAATTAAAATATCATCTATATATACAAGATAAATGTTATTTAGTTTTTTAAAGATATTATTTATTCTTCTTTGGAATATTTGAGATGCATTTTTTAATCCAAATGGTATTACAAGCCATTCATAATGTCCTTGTGATGCACTAAAGGTTGTTACTTTTTTCATCCATTTTGATTTTCTAGTGTCCACCTTTACAGTCCATTTTGGAGATCTAGATGGGTTAAAAGGGATTTGCTTATTTGGAATAAAATAACTATCTCTTTTGGTATTATCATTTATTTATTTTTTTGTAATTTATCACCATTCTAACTTTTCCTCTTTTTATTTCAACATGATTTGTAACCATAAAAACTGGACTACTATGTGGATTATTATTATATCTAATTAGTTCTTTTCGTTTGTGATATTCTATCTCTTTTGTGAATTCCTCTATATCATTATAAGTATATACAATTTATTTTACTCTAATTATTTCATTAGGGTCGATTAGGTCTAATTTAGTTATATTTTTATCTTTCTGCCAATATTTTAAAAGATTGTCGCTATATAAATTTTTACATATTTAGTGTTGCTCTTTTTGAATTTCTTCCTAAATACTAATTTATTTAGTACTTCATGCAGTTTCGTGCTCAATTTGAGAGATTACCTCCTTACCACGCTTGTCGCGGACAAAGTCAATACTGTGATGTGTAACCACCGTTTTTAACTTTAAGATTACAAAGTAGACGGTTTGCATCATCGATGTAAGTTTGAATTTGGGCTCACAAGAGGAGTATAGATGAGTATGGAGAGATGCAAGTATGGAAGGGAGCTCATTCCAGTATCCATGGGCACTTGATAAGATGTAATAAATATAGTTGTATTTATTGAAATGTATTGAAAGAACTTGCGGCTCAGTTTGTTTACTGCGAAATAGGTAAAAAGTGAGGGAAAAAGAAAAAAAAAAACTTTTATGAGTTTGTTTAGCTTAAAAGTGGTGGAAAGTAGAAGAAAACAAATTTTTCTAATTATTTCATTAGGGTCGATTAGGTCTAATTTAGTTATATTTTTATCTTTCTGCCAATATTTTAAGAGATTGTCGATATATAAATTTTTACATCTTTAGTGTTGCTCTTTTTGAATTTCTTCCTAAATACTAATTTATTTAGTACTGAGTGTAGTTTCATGCTCAATTTGAGAGATTACCTCCTCACCAAGATTGTTGCGAACGAAGTCAATACTGTGATATGTAACCGTCATTTTTAACTTTAAGATTACAAAGTAGACGGTTTGGATTATCGATGTAAGTTTGAATTTGGGCTCACAAAAGGAGTATGAATGAGTATGGAGAGATGCAAGTATGGAGGGGAGCTAATTTCAGTATCCATGGGCACTTGATAAGATGTAATAAATATAGTTGTATTTATTGAAATGTATTGAAAGAACTTGCAGCTCAGTTTGTTTAGGGCGAAATAGGTAAAAGGTAAGGGAAAAACAAAAAACAAAAAACCTTTATGAGTTTTTTTTAGCTTGAAAGTAGTGGAAAGTAGAAAAAAACTAATTTTTCTAATTATTTCATTAGGGTCGATCAAGTCTAATTTAGTTATATTTTTATCTTTCTGCCAATATTTTAAGTGATTGTCGCTATATAAATTTTTACATATTTAGTGTTGCTCTTTTTGAATTTCTTTCTAAATACTAATTTATTTTGTACTTCGTGCAGTTTCATGCTCAATTTGAGAGATTACCTCCTCACCATGCTTACTGCGGACGAAGTCAATACTGTGATGTGTAACCGCCGTTTTTAACTTTAAGATTACAAAGTATACAGTTTGGATTATCGATGTAAGTCTGAATTTGGGCTCACAAGAGGAGTATGGATGAATATGAAGAGATGTAAGTATGGAGGGGAGCTCATTCCAGTATCCATGGGCACTTGATAAGATGTAATAAATATAGTTGTATTTATTGAAATGTATTAAAAGAACTTGCAGCTCAATTTGTTTAGGGCGAAATAGGTAAAAAGTGAGGGAAAAAAAAAAAAAACTTTTATCAGTTTGTATAGCTTGAAAGTGGTGGAAAGTAGAAAAAAAATTAATTTTCGTGTACAACCCATATATTGTAAGTAATTTTTAATTTCTTACAAAAAATACAAGAAAAATTGAATGTGTGAATTATTTATAACTATATTTTTAATTTTTTCTTGTTTTTTCATACAAAATTTTTATCTTAATCAAATGTTTGTAAGAAAATATATTTTACTTTTTATTTCTTTTCTTTCATTTCATTTTCTTTCACTTTTACTTTCTATTAAATTTTTTTTCTAATCAAACGGGGCTTACAATTTAATATCATAGACTTTAATACCAATCATAAATGAGAGCTTCTATTTGTACCCAAAAATTATGTTGGACATCCTAATTTAATGATATTTTTTTTATTACTATTAAGTCCTTATTTAAAATGATCAAAAAGTACTTGATATCGAAAAAAAGTGTAGATAAAAGTGTTTTGGACGCCTCATTCATCATCAGTCCCAATATTCATTTTTTGTAACAATTCAGATTTTTAATTATTCTGTAGAATTTATACTAATATTATTTAATCACAGTTAAGGAAAATATATAATTTATTATATATTATTATGTGTAATTTTGTAAAATAATATAATTATTAAGAATTTCGGAATCAAAATATAAATAAATAACTAAGTTAAGAATAAACTTGAATTAAAGAGTTATTAATGGGGAGGGGACACCTGGCAGCTGCGTCGCTTGGTGCCCACGGCTGCCATTCTATGTATAAGGGGGAAAGATCAAAAAAGAAGATCAGCAAAGAAAGAAAAAGAAGAGAAAGGAGAGAAAAGAGAGAAAAAAAATAAAAGATGTTGAAAGAGTTTTTGGCGGTGGAAAGAAAGAGTAAGGTATTAAAGTTAAGGTGAGTTATATTATATCTTAAGTCACTAAAATATATTTTACTTATGTTTTAACTTATCATTATTTATTTTATATAAGCTATGTTTTATAAATTATTATAAACTATATTAATATTTCAGTTAAGTGGATTATTTTATGAACCATATTTGCTAAGATAAAACACCTGGCTGCCGCGTGGCTTGGTGCCCACGGCTGCCATTCTATATATAAGGGGGAAAGATCAAAAAAGAAGATCAGGAAAGAAAGAAAAAGAAGAGAAAGGAGAGAAAAGAGAGAAAAAAATAAAAGATGCTGAAAGAGTTTTTGGTGGTGGAAAGAAAGAGTGAGATATTAAAGTTAAGGTGAGTTATATTATACCTTAAGTCATCAAAATATATTTTATTTATGTTTTAACTTATCATTATTTATTTTATATAAGCTATGTTTTATAAATTATTATAAACTATATTAATATTTCAGTTAAGTGGATTATTTTATGAACCATATTTGCTAAGATAAAACCCATGGATATGTTTGCTTATATTTTAAAGAATATTTGACTATGACTTTATATACAATTATGTTTTGTAAGTACCACCACGGGAGTTCCACGCCTTGGGAGACTTAAATAATCATTGGCTCTTGTTTGACCACTTTGTGGTCCCCTGTTTGTCATGGATCCATTGACTCTTATTCTGATTGTCACTTTGGTGACCGTTGTCCTGTTCTGTACCGTGGTTATAGTTATTTACATAATTTCTGTCTTATATGTCAAATGATTTCTGTATGATATATATTCTGTATTTTAATATCAAGCTCTGTTTAGCCCCACAATTATCCATGGTGAATTTTATGCCCTTATGCTCTTAGTATAATATTACTCACTTTGCCATGCGCTTATAGTTGTTTACCACTTTCAGGTGACATGTCAGGACCAGTGTATGGGGTAGGTACAAAGCATTTTGTAGACATAGTTCAGTTTTGACAATGTAATTAAATAGAAACTCCAACGATTATTTTAGTACCCTCACTTAAATATTTTTCTGCTCGCATTTAGTAATTGTTTAAAGATTTGGCCGGAAGTAACTTTGGTTACTGACCATCACGATGTTTAACCCTTGGGTACAGGGAGCGGGTCGTGACAAATGGTATTATAGTAATGGTTTAAAAAAATAATAATAATAATTATCATTGCAGCATAGGACACACGCACATTTAAAAAGTAGAATAGCAGACAATTAGTACCTAAATGTTATATTTTGTTTGTCGATTTAATTATATTATAATTTTATATGATGATATATATATTAATTTTTTTTTTTTGTATAATTTGTGAAAGATATTAGATATAATTTATATTTGTTATAGCAAAAGAAGGAAAATAAACAAAAGGTGTCAGCCTCAAGCACCCACCAAAATTATAATATAATTAAATACATGGAATTTTCAGTTCAATATTAAAAAAAAAAAAAATTCATTTCGATTTTTTAAAAAGTGGGTTCAAATTTTAAAAATACTAATTTTGAAACTATTTCCCATCAATGAAAAGTTCGTCTCAAATTTTTTTAACTCTTGCATATGATTTTGTCATTGTGGTCTTATTTTATTTGTATTTATTTTTTTATCGTAAACAAAACGAGTGGAAAGTTTTTAAAGTCATCCATTATTTCTCATTTTGGCTCAAAACAATTTTCGACAACTAAACAACGAGTTGTTTTTGGTAAAGTTTTTTTTTGAGGTAATATTTTCTATTAGATTAATCATCTAATATATATTTATCAGAGTGTGCAGCGGATAGTTGCACATATAACAAATTTCAAGGACGAAATTTTAAAAGGAGGGAAGATTGTAACAACCCAAATTTTTAATTATTCTGTAAAATTTATACTAATATTATTTAATCACAGTTGGAGAAAATATATAATTTATTATATATTATTATGTGTAATTTTATAAAATAATATAATTATTAAGAATTTATAGATCAAAATATAAATAAATAACTAAGTTAAGAATAACCTTGAATTAAAGAGATATTAATGGGGGAGGGGACACTTGGGAGCCGCGTGGCTTGGTGCCCGGCTGTCAATCTATAAAGGGGGAAAGATTAAAAAAAGAAGATCAGGAAAGAAAGAAAGAAAAAGAAGAGAAAGGAAAGAAAAGAGAGGGAGAAAAGAGAGAAAAAAATAAAGAATGTTGAAAGGGTCTTTGATAGTGGAAAGAAAGAGTGATGTAAAGTTAAGGTAAGTTATATTATATCTTAAGTTATTAAAATGTATTTTACTTATGTTTTGACTTTTCATATTTATTTTATACAAGTTATATTTTATAAGTTATTATAAACTATATTAATATTTCAGTTACATGGTTTATGTTCTAAACCCTAATTGCGTAAAAAGAAATCTATAGATATGTTTGTTTATATTTTAAAGAATATTTCACTATAACCTTATAAACAATTATGTTTTGTAAGTACTACCACTGGAGTCCCACGCCTTGGGGGACTTAAATATCCATTGACCACTTTGTGGTCCCCTGTTTGTCATGGATCCATTGACCCCTGTTCTGATTGTCACTCTGGTGACCCATGTCCTGTTCTGTACCATTATGTAATTTCTGTCTTATATGTCAAATGATTTCTGTATGATATATATTCTGTATTTTAATATCAAGCTTTGTTTAGCCTCATAATTATCGATGGTGAATTTTATGCCTTTATGCTCTTAGTATAATATTTCTCACTCTGCCATGTGTTTATAGTTATTTACCACTTTCAGGTGACATGTCAAGACCAGCATATGGGGTAGGCACAAAGCACTTTGTAGACATAGTTCAGCTCTGATAATGTAATTAAATAGAAGCTCCAATGATTATTTTAGTACCATCACTTAAATATTTTTCTGCTCGCATTTAGTAATTGTTTAAAGATTTGGCCGGATTCCGTTACTGGTCATCACGATACTTAATCCTTGAATACGGGGAGCGGATCGTGACATTTTCTCTCTTCTCTTCTTACTTTCATCACTTTATATTTTCATACCCAAATCTATTTGCTTTAATTTATCATCCTTGCATACTGTTCCATATTGAAATCAACAATGAGAATGAGATGGATGAATTATTCAACAAGAGACAATTGGTGATTGATGATTGACAACATATATATATATATAGATATATGTATGACTTTGTATTGTTGGTTGGGTTGGTACTGCGGATCAAATGGCGTGAAAGGCATGAACTTTGTATATTTTTCTTGAGCAAACCCCGAAGCTTTGATAAATGGAAAACCCTTGGAGTGTAGAGGAGCAAAGTGGGAGGAGAGGAGTGGGAGACCTTCATCTCAAATCCCTCTTCGTCATTTGGACCTTCTCTGATTTTATTCCTTTGTTTATGGGTAATATGGTGTACAAAGTATATTTGTATAGGTTTTAGAATTTTTAAGATTAGGGTATGTATTATTTAGAATGTCCAAACAAATAAATAAAATTTTAAATTTATTATTGTCCAACTTAATTTTTGGAGTACATTTAGGGTTAGTTTGGGGTGTCCTAAAAAAGTGTACTTTTTGTCTTTTTATGAAAAGATGTGCAAAAAAATAGAGAGGTGATGTGATGAAAAAAAGATAAAAAGATAAAAAAATAGATTATATAGTAGATGCCAAACCAAGCCTTAGAGTCTTCCATCATAAATGTTTAATATATGATTTTAAGTGACTATTTTAACCTTCATGCATGTGGATTCCATCATTCCTTTAGTTTACTTCGTAAATTTATTTTGCTGCTTGGCTAGAACGAAATTAGTTCTTAAATTTTTTAAGAATTGAAGATATAATCCAAACAAGAAATAAAAAGTTTGAATACACATTAAACTTGTATAAAACTCACGTCATGCCATGGCTTTAAAAAAATAAATATTATATATATATGCATAAATCATTAAATTTTAATTAAAAAATACATCAATTCTTTGAATTTTTAAAATAACACATATACACTCCTTGTAAAAAAAAAAAGGAGGATTTGTGGGAGCTCCAAAATATAAATTTTAAAAAAAAAATTAAAAAAAGTTATTATTATTATTTGTCATTTTGTTAGGTTTTATGGAAAGTAAATGTTAAATTATTATTGTCATTTGAAATATTGATGACTTGTTTTAGGGTCCGCTCGTTTCAAAGTAAAATATTTGATACAAAAAAATATTTTCTTATAAATTGATTGCACAAAAAAATATTTTTGATTTTATTTTGCATTTGGTTGACACTTGAAACAAAAAACATTTTATTACCTAAAAGAGAAATTTTGATTCAATAAAGTGTCATTTATAACTTTTTAGTGAGTTAAGATATTTATTTGAAAAGTCTAAATGTGTTGAAAATATAGTGAGTGAGAGTTAACTTTGTAAAAATTGGTTTACAAAATTTTTAAAGGTAAGTCATTTTTTTGGAAAATACAAAACCAAACCAAACCAAGCCAAGCCTTAAGTTTCATCAAATGGGGTCGGCTGCATGATTCCTTCATTTCCACTCAACTCTATCTAAGGCTATTTTGTTAGTCAAATTAAGAAGATTCATATATCTATTTATTATACTAGTCAAGGTCAATCTAGGTTAACCCCTTTCCTTAATACTATCATTTACCATTACTGTATCGCATCTCTTCACTACTACCTCTGTTGATCTCCGTTGTATATGACCATACCATCTCAATCTATTATCTCTTAATTTATCTTCTATCGGTACTATTCTTACCAATTCTCGAATATATTCATTCATAACTCTATCTTTTCTAGTCTTGCTGCACATCTACCTTAGCATTCTTATCTCAACAACACTCATCTTATCTACATGTTGTTTTTTAGTTGCCTAAGATTCCGTCCCATACAACATCATTGGTCTAATAGTCGTTCAATGGAACTTCCTTTTTAGTTTAATGGATACTCAATTATCGTATAGTACTCTAGATGCACTCCTCTATTTAAGTCACCTCGCCTGAATTCTATGGACCACATCCGCTTCAATCTCTCTAGTCGTTGTGATAATTGATCCTAAATAACAAAAATGTTCACTCCTAGGTAGTTCTTGATTCTTAATCTTCAATTCTCCTCTTATTCCATTGTGATTGTTACTAAAATTATACTCCATATAGTCTATCTTAGTTTTGTTTATCCTAAATCTTTTAGATTCGAGTACTTTTCTCCAAATTTCAAACTTAGTATTAACTCATTCTCTAGTCTCATCCACTAATACGATATCATCTGCAAAAAGCATACACCATGGCACATCATCCTGAATATTGCACGTCAATTCATCCATAACTAAAGCGAAAAGATAAGGACTTAAGGTTGATCATTGGTGTAACCTTACAATAACTGGAAATTCACTCGTCTTTCCAATAGGCAATCTAATAGTGGTCACCATACTTTTATATATATCCCTAATAACATCAATGTAATCTTTTGTCATCCATTTCTTCTCTAACACCCACCAGATTATATTCTGAGGCACTCTATTATATACTTTCTCAAGATTGATAAAAATCATATAAATGGCTTTTTTCTTTTCTCTATACATTGTTGACCTACCAGGTATAAATCCAAATTGATTCTCTGACACCTCTGTTATATCTCACAATCGACGTTCCATCTCTTTCTCCCACAATGAAAAATGAGTAAAATATTTTTGATAAAAATATTTTACGTCAAAACAAACAAACCTTAATATCATATTTGTTATTTACAATGCTATTGCTTATAACTTTATTAATGGGGCTCACAAGAAATATCATTTAATGCATAACAAATATTCCATGCCACTTGTTAGCATTTGTCTTCTTAAAAAGATAGCAATACAAGGAATCTATTGATGAGTTTGGATTTACTAAAGTTAAAAATCTTAACTTCACATGTAAAGTTGGTGCAATCTAGGACCAATATATACTTATCTCAATGATCTGCACCGTTAATCTCATATGACGAGATGAAGAGAATAATAAATTAGATATAAGTAATCACATGATTAAATCATATATAAATTACAATAAATGGATGGTCTATTCTTAAAAATGTGTATGCCGTATAGATAAAAGTAATTTTATAGTATAATAATCGATGTTGGATTGATTTGAATTTTTGCATGGACAATTTTTTCAGTTAATTGTATGAGATGAATGGTTCAGATCACCAATATGAGTTTGAGAGGGTAATTTATGTGGAAATTGGGCCGAGCTAGGTGATGGGCCGTTGTATGGGCTACAGTGAGAAGGACTGAGTAAAAGGGCCTGATAGTTAGCCTGGTCCCAGAGAGCCTTGCAGTTAGCCCGGTCCTAGAGAACCTTGCAGTTAGCTCGGTCACTACGGTCGACACGGTGGTGGTTAGCTCGGTCAAACCATCTTGAGCCGAGATATTGTTGGCTTCTGCTTAGGACCTTGCTATTAGATAGCTCGGTCCAAGCTCATTGTGGATAGTACGGTTTCAGACAACCTAGTTGGAATATGTCAACTGAGGTACACGCGCAGTGAAAGGAAGAACCGAGCTAGTTGGAACTCGGTCTAGTCTGCAGCTTTAGTGTGGCCATGTTATCTCAGTCGCATCTCACTTGGTTTAATCAGTGAGGGGGGTGTTGAAGGATAAGCATTATCTTTCAGGAATGTGATTCCTAGGAGGACTCTATATGCAGGAGTAAGAGTCTTACTAGGATTGTGCCGCACGGAACCTATAAAAGCTCACAACATCACCTATGGAGAGGTAACACAACTTTGATTCCCGAATACACAGAGCTTTTTGTCTATTTTTCTATTTTGCTGACTTAGGCATCGGAGAGGTATTCGGCACACACTCGCCGGCTAGCTCACGCTTGTGTTTTCAGGGAGTAAAGCGATGTTGTACGGAGGAGGGCAGACTTGATCAACAGGATTATACGAGAATATTTCTTGCTTGTACAATTGGCGCCGTCTGTGGGAATCACAAAAAGAACAAAACCTCTTGATCAAAGTGTTCCTCGCTAGATTAGACAAAATGGCACACAATGAAGATTTGCCGCAGTCCGCCATTGACGGGCAAACCCCAGAGGGAGGTGGGAGGCGCGAAGGTTTGCCTTTCATCCCTCCCATGGCAGATCTGGAGCCCCAGTGACAAAATCCCTGGAGGGATACAAGGGGAAGGTGGGTAATAGCCCCCGTCGCTCATCAAGTCCTGATAGACAGAGGCGGAGGATCGACCCTCAAGTTTTGGAGGATCGGGTAAAGGAGCATGATGAGTTAATCAGGAAGATGGCGGTGGACATGGAATTGATGAAACGCCAGATAAAAGGGAAAGGGGTGGCGACAGGAGAGGAGCGCAAAAGCAACACGTCCCCTCGTCATTCTGAAGATCGTGGTAGGCATACCACGCCATCGTAAACAGAGAGTAGAGGCCTCAGGACAAGCGACACTCAATCAAGGACTTCCAGAACTCGTTACTCCAGGTCTGAGAGAATGAGATTATTGAGGTCTTACACTGAGGGAAGTACCTATCGGCCCTCACATACGCACCAGACATCATCCAGGCAAACAGAGTTGCCTAGATTGTCCAACTTACGGACTGTGCTTGAAGAAAGGGCACGACAGAAGGAGGATGCCAGGGCACGCGACCCACACAGAGTTTTAGCCCTTCAGCGGTTGGCTCCTCGGATGCACGGAAGCGTCGAGGTAGGAATGCTAATATCGCACATTGCCTACGAACCAACAGATAAAGCATTGGCAAGGCTACATAGCTCGCCGTTCGTTCCGGCGATTGAGAACGCATCCTTACCTTCAGGCTTCATCCAGCCTAAATTTACGACTTACGAGGGGAAGACAGACCCCTACTTGCACCTAAGCCACTTTCGCTAGGTCATGGCAGTATACCGGCAGAATGAGGCTTTAATGTGCATCCTATTCCCATCCAGCCTTGGCGACCTAGGTTTAACTTGGTTCGAAAGGCTACCAGAAGGCAGCACAGCCTCCTGGGCACAATTGGTGGAGGCGTTCGTAACAAGATTCAGAACGAACACCAAGATGCCAGTAGAAATCGATCAGCTACTCTCCATTGACATGGGCGACAAAGAGACGTTGAGATCGTATAACAGTCGTTATTGGGAGACCTTCAACCAGATAGGAGATTGCCCCACAAATCTCGCCATCACGCAATACAAAAGAGGTCTTCCAGTCAGAAACAGGCTGAGGGACTCAATCAGCATGACGCCACCCCTTACAATGGAAGCCTTAATGGAAAGGGTACATCAACACATTTAGGTGGAGGAGGATGGCACCCGTGCTAAAACGAAGTCTGGTACAACCACAATACCGGATAAAAAGACTTCGGCAAAAGTCAACGCAGTAGAACGTCCAAGGAACAATGGGCGAGGCAGGCGGGATAACGGAGAGGACCAAGATAAAAGGTGGTTAAGAGTTCGCACTGCCATTACCACGGTGTTCAAAAAACCGATCTACTGGATTCTCAGCGAGATACGCGATGAACCTTTCGTCAGATGGCCAACTAAATTGGGAGAGGCACAGAAGGACTACGACGAAAGATCTCGGTGCATCTTTCATAAAGAAAAGGGACACCGCACTGAAAATTGTACGCCGTTGAGACAGCATCTGGAGGAATTTGTGGCAGCTGGTCACCTGGACCGGTACATAGAAGGAGGGATGCAGCCAGCCCCCCAAAACCACGATCACCCAGACTGAACACTGATTGACGTCCCACCTCAAGGCGTGATAAACGTAATACATGGGGTATCCGAGCCTGAGCGAGTATGTGAGCTCAAGGGAATGATAAAGAAGGCTGAGCACTTAAGGGAGGTATTAAGTGCGCAGCCCACCATTAAAATGGGGAGAACAGAGGCCACGAACGTCATGTCTTTTTCAGACAGAGACTTGGCAAGGATGTATTGCCCTCACAACGATGCACTGGTCGTCACTCTCCGCATCAAGGATTACGACGTCAAGCGAATTTTGATCGACCAAGGGAGCTTATGTGAGATAATGTACTACAAAACTTTCAAACAGTTGAAACTGGAGGACAAAGACTTGGCACCTGCTGTATCTCCACTAATCGGATTCAACTCAATGCTAGAGTGGCCAGTCCGCAAGATTATCCTCCCAGTCAGAGCAGGAAGCATGACGAAACAAGTGGAATTCTGGGTATTGAAAGTCCCTTCCACTTACAACATAATCTTGGGGAAGACATGGCTGCATGCCATGTGATCGGTAGCGTTAACCTACCATCAAGTAATGCGGTTCCCTAACGAAGCCGGAGTAATTGAAGAGATCTATGGAGACCAAATTATGTCCAAGCAATGCTTCGTCACAGTAAATGGTAGCCGAGCTGCCAAGGGGTTTGTTTAGATGGTGGAAGAGCCCGAGAATAATGAATTGTTTGCGGATGTTGGCAAAGCCGCAGAACAGAAGGCAGTGGAAGACTTGGTACAGGTAAGAATAGATGAAAAGAACCCGGATAAGTTCTTTTTGCTTGGCTCATCTATGTCCAGCACTGAGAGAATAGAGGTCATGGAATTCTTGACCTCTAACATCGAAGTGTTTGCCTGGACGCCATATGACATGCCTGGCATCGACGCAAACTTCATCTGTCACCAATTGAATGTCCACCCAACTGCAAGACTAATCATACAGCGCACTCGCAGATCAGCACTCCACCACACCGAGATAGTGGCGGAAGAAGTGGGAAACCTTCTAGAGGCAGGAGCTATCAGAGACGTGCACTATCCCAAGTGGATATCCAACATAGTAGTGGTGCCGAAGAAGAATGGAAAATGGCGTGTCTGTGTGGACTACAAAACAGTCAACAAGGCATGCCCAAAGGACAGCTTTCCTTTACCACAGACAAAGCAACCGGTAGATCTGACGGCAGGACACAACCGTCTTAGCTTTCTTGATGCGTACAAAGGTTACCATCATATCGCTATGTATGAGCCAGACCAGGAGGTCACATCTTTTACGACACCAAGATGACTGTATTGTTACAAGGTCATGCCCTTTGGCCTAAAAAATACAGGGGCAACATTCCAGCGGATGATTACCAAGATGTTCGAACCATTGTTAGGCAGAACAATTGAGGCTTACATTGATGATATGGTAGTCAAAAGCAAGGATGAGAATGACCATCTCAGGGACCTAGGTGCGATGTTTCAGATCCTAAAGAAGCAGAAATTGCGCCTTAATGCATCTAAATGCGCGTTTGGCGTAGGATCAGGCAAATTCCTGGGCTTCTTGGTGACCAACTAAGGTATAGAAGCAGACCCCTCTCAGATCAAAGCAATTCAGGAACTAGAGAGACCCAACTCAGTAAAAGAAGTACAACATCTCATCGGCATGGCAGCTGCACTAAACCGGTTCATAAGTCGGTCGTTAGACAGATGTCGACCATTTTTTCAAGCATTAAAGGCTAAGTTTGAGTGGGATGAAGAATGCGACCGCACCCTAGAAAGTTTGAAAGAATACATGTCTTCTCCACCACTGCTAGTGACCCCAATACCTGGAGAAGAACTATTTTTGTATCTGGCAGTCTCACAGCACGCAAGTAGTGTAATGTTTGTCCGAGCAGAAGGAATCCAATATCTGTCCATCTTTTATGTCAGCAAGACATTATTGGGTGCAGAAACCAGGTACTTACCATTGGAAAAACTGGCCTTAGCCTTGATGATGGCCTCAAGGAAGTTGTCGCACTACTTCCATGCTCACACCATAATCGTCCTCACAGCTTTTCCATTAAAAGCTTTGTTTGAGAGGGCGAACTTTTCTGGGTGAATCCTGAAGTGGGCAGTAGAGTTGGAACAGTTTGACATAAAGTTTCAATCCAGAACCGCGATAAAAGCCCAAGTTGGAACAGTTTGACATAAAGTTTCAATCCAGAACCGCGATAAAAGCCCAAGTTTTGGCAGACTTTGTCGCAGAATTCACACCAGGAAGTCATCACGTCTGCCCAGTTGACTTAACGGGTACAACCGAAATATGAATGGAAAGTGGCGCCGGAATAGCGCAACCCCTAATACAGGATACCCAGTCAGACCCTAAGGCAGACCAGAGTAAAGTAAGGGAGAAAGAAACAAACCATGCTACACCAAGCTAAGACTCACCAACAAATAAAGACTTGGTACAATCAGATAGCGAGGGGCAAACATCAAGCATGGACCTTGAAGAAAACACTAGTAACACTCTTGATCCCAAGGCATCATCTGATCCCTCCACTTGCTGGAAACTGTTCGTTGGAGAGATGTGGAAGCTCTTCATGGATGGAGCGTCCAACAAGCACGGTGCAGGACTAAGCATAGTCCTCATATCACCAGATGGCCTAGTGGTGGAGCAAGCAGTCAACCTTGGCTTCCCAGCATCAAACAACGAAGCGGAATATGAAGCGCTTTTGGCAGGCTTAAAATTAGCATCCTACATGAAGGCCACCGAGCTAATGGTTTACAGTGACTCACAGCTGGTGGTAAACTAAATTTCAGGTGACTACGAGGCAAAGGATGACAGGATGGCTAAGTACCAAGAGTTAGTCAGAAAAGAGATCAAGAAATTTGAAGTAGTGCGGATAGAGCACATTGGTAGGGAAGAAAATAGTAGAGCGGACGAACTAGCAGGCTTTGCTTCAATGACAGATACCTCCATCCCTCATCTATTACTGATTGACTACCTACCAAGACCAAGCATTGAAGAACCCGAAGTAGAAGAGGTATGTTGTGCCGAACTAGGCCCTTCATGAATGGACCCCATCATACTGTTCCTAAAAGACGGCATCTTACAGGAAGAAAGGAAAGAGGCCAACAAAATAAAAGCAAAGTCAGAGCGCTTTTGGCTCTCCCCATCAATGGTATTGTACAAGAAATCCTTCACAGGACCTTACCTAAAGTGTGTCCACCCCGGCAAAGTGGAAGCATTCTTGTTCGAAATGCACGAAGGCGTATGCGGAAGCCATCAAGAAGAAAGTTCATTAGCCTACAGAGCAATTTCGCAAGGATATTGGTGGCCATACATGCAAGCAGATTCAAAGAAGTATGTCAAGAAATGCGAGAAATGTCAGAAGTTCGCACACCAAATACATCAGCCAGCCAAAGAATTCCTACCATTGACAAGCTCATGGCCCTTTGCAATATGGGGCTTGGATATAGTAAGACCACTTCCAACGGCACCCGGCAACAGAAAGTTCTTCCTTGCAGGAACAAACTACTTCACAAAGTGGGTGGAGGCAGAAGCATTGGCATCAATCAAGAAGAAGGATATGAAAAATTTCGTTTGGCAGAATATCATCACTCGATTCGGCATACCAAAAGCTCTAATATCGGACAACGGCACTCAGTTCGATGGCAGAATCTTTAGAGGCTTTTGTGCAGAATACAAGATAGAATTCTACAACTCTACACCGACATACCCCCAAGCAAAAGCATCAAACAAAGTGGTCTTGGATGGATTGAAGAAAAGATTAGAGAAAGCAAAGAGCAAGTGGGCTGAGGAGCTTCCCCACGTTTTATGGGCTTACCGTACCACACCTCGGCAGTCTACTGGCGAAACACCCTTTTCCTTGGCCTATGGCATGGAAGCAGTAATCCCACTAGAAGTTGGCCTCTCCACAATTAGAAGTGAAAATTTTGATCGAGACTTAAATGGAGAAGCCATGGCATTGGAGCTCGATCTTGCGGAAGAAATAAGAGAAAAAGCACTGGTTCACATTGCCTCGTACCAGCAAGAGTTGTCCAGAAAGTATAACAAAACAGTACATCCAAGACAATTCAAAATCAGAGATTGGGTACTACACAAAGTAATGAGAAACACCTTTGTACCCGGAGATGGCAAGTTAGGGCCTAATTGGGAAGGACCTTACAAGGTGGTTGGATTAACAGGAAAAAGGGCATACCACTTGGAAGATAAAGACAGCAAAGCCATTCCCAGGCCATGGAACACTTCCAATCTCAAACTATTTTATTTTTAGCTTTTCTTTTAAGTATTTGTAATTTTTTCTTTCTCAATAAAACAAGTAGTTTCTTTTCAGTATAGTTGTTTCCTTCTGTAAAAGATTATTTTTTTGAGTTAGGCACACTGAAAGCATAGTTGGCCGGAATAACCAACTTTGCACTCTCTTCAACTAAGATTAGGATCAGTGCTGAAGAAGTTGGCTGGAAAAACCAACACCCCTCCTAAGCCCAGGATAAGGATCCAGGCTGCAGGACGTTTGGTCGGAATAACCAAACACTTCACTCTAGGTTGGCAGAAATAACCAACTTAGAGGTTGGCTGGAAAAACCAACACTTAGTACTCTTCAGCCGAAGTAAGGATCTAGGCTGAAGAGTGGTTGGCTGGAAAAACCAACATTTATTGTTCTTCAGCTGAGATAAGGATCTAGGCTGAAGAAGTTGGCTGGAGAAACCAAACTTAGTACTCTTCAGCCGAAGTAAGGATCTAGGCTGAAAAGTGGTTGGCTGGAAAAACCAACATTTATTGTTCTTCAGCTGAGATAAGGATCTAGGCTGAAGAAGTTGGCTGGAGAAACCAAACTTAGTACTCTTCAGCCGAAGTAAGGATCTAGGCTGAAAAGTGGTTGGCTGGAAAAACCAACATTTATTGTTCTTCAGCTGAGATAAGGATCTAGGCTGAAGAAGTTGGCTGGAGAAACCAAACTTAGTACTCTTCAGCCGAAGTAAGGATCTAGGCTGAAAAGTGGTTGGCTGGAAAAACCAACATTTATTGTTCTTCAGCTGAGATAAGGATCTAGGCTGAAGAAGTTGGCTGGAGAAACCAAACTTAGTACTCTTCAGCCGAAGTAAGGATCTAGGCTGAAAAGTGGTTGGCTGGAAAAACCAACATTTATTGTTCTTCAGCTGAGATAAGGATCTAGGCTGAAGAAGTTGGCTGGAGAAACCAAACTTAGTACTCTTCAGCCGAAGTAAGGATCTAGGCTGAAAAGTGGTTGGCTGGAAAAACCAACATTTATTGTTCTTCAGCTGAGATAAGGATCTAGGCTGAAGAAGTTGGCTGGAGAAACCAAACTTAGTACTCTTCAGCCGAAGTAAGGATCTAGGCTGAAAAGTGGTTGGCTGGAAAAACCAACATTTATTGTTCTTCAGCTGAGATAAGGATCTAGGCTGAAGAAGTTGGCTGGAGAAACCAAACTTAGTACTCTTCAGCCGAAGTAAGGATCTAGGCTGAAAAGTGGTTGGCTGGAAAAACCAACATTTATTGTTCTTCAGCCGAGATAAGGATCTAGGCTGAAGAGTGGTTGGCTAGAAAAACCAACATTTATTGTTCTTCAGTCGAGATAAGGATCTAGGCTGAAGAACTTGGTTGAAAAAACCAACACTTAGTATTCTTCAGCCGAAGTAAGGATCTAGGCTGAAGAGTGGTTGGCTAGAAAAACCAACATTTATTGTTCTTCAGTCGAGATAAGGATCTAGGCTGAAGAACTTGGTTGAAAAAACCAACACTTAGTATTCTTCAGCCGAAGTAAGGATCTAGGCTAAAGAGTGGTTGGCTGGAAAAACCAACGCTTATTGTTCTTTAGCCGAGATAAGGATCAAGGCTAAAGAGGTTGGCAGGTATGGCCAGTCAGATTGTAAAGTTATGACCAGGATAAGGTATCTCGGCCCGAGAATATTATACTTCCTTCAGATTATAGTTAGAAAGTTACATGTATGGCAGTTAACTGAAATAACAGTTGGAACAAAAGAGATTTCATTGATCATACAAAGTCAAAGTACGAAAAGGGGGACTTCAGCCCGGTTACAGTCTCTCTTTCCAAAAGGCAAAAAAGAAGAAAAATACATAGTCAAGCAAACAGGTCATCTAAGTCAGCATCTAAAACCACCTGGTCTTTGCCCAGAGGTAGCTCGGTTGTGGCAACCACACTCTGGTCAAGCTCGGTTGGAAGCATAGCATCAGACACAGTTGGTAAAGGTGAGATGGAGACCTCTGGAGTTGGAGAGGTAGACTGGCGACCGGATTGAGTGTTATCTTCTGGAGCTTCATCTTCATCCTCCTCCTTCAGAAATTGTTGCTAAATGGTAGCAGCATACTCCGCCAGTGAGCTCGGTATAAAATATGGAGGAGGATTGAAGACCTCGCTCTCAGGTCCATGACCGAGTTGCGCCACAGCCCCCCTCCACCCGCATTTAAAGAACAGGTCCTTCGTAGCTTCATACTGCTTGATGTACAGGACTTCGCCTTCTTTGAAACTGCGATTCTCCGCATCCTCCAGCTTCTTCTCAAGCTTTGTTATTTTGGCATTCTTTTTTCCTTCAAGCTTGGCCAGCTCGCGCAGATATTTATCTTTTATCACGCCCACAGCCTTTTGCTTGTCTGCTTCAGCCGAGCTAACAAGACTAGTCAGACAACCATTCTCGGTTTGTAGCTCGGCCATCTACTTCCTGGCCTGTTCTAGCTCGGCAGTTTTTTCAGTTACCTCTGCCATTGCCTGCCTTGTTGTTTTGCGAAGTTCCAATACACGCTTGTGAGTGATGTGATTCTTCTGCATGGCCTGCAAAAAAATAGAAAGAGACTTGTAGTAAAACTGAGCAGAAAGTTGTGCAAATTAGAAAGATAAGCAAAGGAGGTTACTTACCAGCACCATTGACTTTGTGGCCGAGTGAATGGCCTTCAGCTCGGTGAGATGGTTGTGGTGCTCCATGTCGGCTGGAAGGCAAACGCTCTTGGCCAGATTGAATGCCATTAGGTGGTCTTTTTCAGCGACCACTGAATCAGTATCCCGTATAGCATGGTTTTGAAAAGTGATCTTTGGAGCCCACTTGGAACAGCTAGCTCGGTCAGAGCGCTCCGGTTATGGGCTCGGTGGAGGGCTTGGCGGAAGGATGGTATCTTCTTCATCAACAAGACGTGGCTCGGTTGTGGAAGTCCAAGCACGCTTGTTTGGATGAGATGATTAGGGTTGCTGGGATGGAACGGCCACCATGGTCTCCTGAGTCTGATCAGTTGGTGGTACCTCGGGCTGGTTTGTTTCGATCAGGAGGGCTTTTACAGCTCGTTTCTTGGCCATCTCTTGCTCAGCGATTAGAGGGATCAAATTGATTTGGGGCAAGGTTGGGCCCGGTTCAAGAGAGGCTTCCAACAAAAAGTCAGTCACCTTGGTCTTTCGTTTACCGTTATATCGGTAGGTCGGCTCAAAATTCAGTAGCTCGGTCCAACTTCGGTTTGGATATCGCAGCGCGGCGCGAAGAACATTTAAGTTGGGGTAGCTGTATTGGGACTTGAGAAAGTTCAAATCTGCATGAAGGAAGACAACTGTTAGTTCGGTTCAGGAAGTGAAAACCGAAGTAAAGAAAAGCATGCGATGAAGCCGAGGTAACCCTACCTGCTACACCCTTGTTCCAATTTATTCTGTGGCCAGGGATCTGGGCTTGTTGGTCCTCAAAATTAGTCTCATAATGACTCAACTTCACCATAAAGTCTAGATGTTTAACTTTAACAGATTCAAACTCGTCAATATTATATTTATAATAAACATTGATAGTGAGATTTATTAAATCAATACAAATGGCATATGAAATGTTTAAAAAAAAAAAATTAATACACAAATATAGCAATAATAAAAAATAATGTACAGTGGACAGTCTAATTTCAGTGCCGAGGTTTGGAGTTGGAAAGCCTCCTTAAAGCATGTGTTTATGTGTAAATAAAGAGAGATTTTCAATGCCAAAGCATTAGAGAAAGTCGTCGCTTTCGTTTTTTTTTTTTTTTTTGGATAATAAAAAGTCTAGGTAAGGGAAGGCTATCCCAGGGCCAAGGCAAATTATGAAACTCAACAATGACTTATATTAGATTTATAAATTACTCACTAAGGAGGATTGATCTTACATTGGACTTAGACAAAGTCTTCTTAATGTATGTGTTTGTGTGTAAAATAAAGAGAGCTTTTTCTCAACTTTAAAGAGAGTCAAAGAAAGTGAAAAAGAAGAGAGAAAAACAAAGGCGGAATGGATGAGAGATATTAGCAAAGAAGTCATGTGGATCAATCCCAATAAGGAATTGGAATGAAAGAGCAAAAATTGTACTTGGGGCATGAATTCTCTAGAGGCCCAATTTTGGCCATTACTAGAGTGAGCCTATTTCGCTACAAATAAAAGGCACACTTGTATTGTTGTTTCATTTTATTTCTTGACTAATGCTACCCAACCCTAATTTTTAGGAGCATTTATGGGCCGATCTTGTTGAGTGGACTTATTTACTTATAAATTCTACTCCTTTTCTCATCTATCAATATTCCTAAAATACCCTTCCTTCACCTTCCTCATCCCTATTATCAACACTATTATAACTCTCTTCTTTTTTGCTACACTACAGGAAATAAGGACCCTAATTTTTAGGAGCATTTATGGGCCGATCTTGTTGAGTGGACTTATTTACTTATAAATTCTACTCCTTTTCTCATCTATCAATATTCCTAAAATACCCTTCCTTCACCTTCCTCATCCCTATTATCAACACTATTATAACTCTCTTCTTTTTTGCTAGTAGCTATCTCCAGTTATCGGCGATCACATCTGACGATAGTTTCCAATGATATTTTTTTGAATTTTTTCAAAAAAAAATAACATCTATCACCACTACATTACTATTGTCACCACCTCCACCACTCAGGTACTCATTCATATTAACATACACACGTTGTCATTAATTTATATACTTATTCACTCACAGAAATACAACCACATAGACATATATAACACCAACTAATCTAATACATTTACTAGAAACACATTTAGTGATAAATTTATTACTAAAAAAACCACTGATAATTCATTAGTGATAAATTTATTATTACTAATCGATTTCTAAAAAAATTACAAATAAATTTGATTTACTCACTTTTACTCATGTACACTCACTTACTTATAAGAATTCAACATTTTCTCATACATACACAGGGAACAATAGAGACTGATAAATTTATCACTGAGGAAAAAAAAATCTAAATCCATCATAGATTAATACAAAATCAACAAAAAATTAACGTTACATTCACTGATAAACTTATCAATGAGTGATTTGTAAATAAAAAAAAGAAAAAGAAAAAAAAGAAGCACCATTTACTCATTCACATTTACATGTCTACTCATTTACTCACAAGACATTCTCATTCGACATACATATACACAACTAGATATTGATAAATTTATTATTGAAAAATAAATTTATAGCATATCTGTTTTTAAAAATAGAGAGAGAGAGAGAGAGAGAGAGGTAATATTAGAAAAAATACTATTGTTTGGAGTCATCATCTGGAGTTAATTTCACCAGTGAAATACTAGATCAATGTAGATCTAGAACTAGATCGGTGGATTGATGACGATAGAGTGGAGATCGGAGATGTAAAGAATAAATGAGGTCGGTGGTGAGTGGAAGATGATAGTAGCGGTGGTGGTGATGGTGTTGGGTATACTTCCTTAGTGAAAAATGTGATCCAATTGGTTTATTAAAAACAAATATTTAATTTGATTTGGTATTGGTTATACTATATTTTTATATAATATATCTGACTTTTGAAGGCTCAATGGGTATTTAAAATCTATTTGGTAACAGCTAAGTTTTAGGGTTTGGGAAGCCTAAGAATCAACAATATCTTTTTGTATTGTTTATTGGTATTGCGTAGCAGCTTATTATTAATCTGGATGGGAATTAATTTGTGTACTGTGTTCATGCCAGTGTCGTGGGTGTTTATGTGGATTTAGTGGCAGCTTGTTCAAGTCTCGGTGTTTCACTACTTGTTACCTGCTTTTGCTTTGCAACTCTATTTTGGTTTAGCTTTGAAGGAGTACTTTGTAGCATTTCGACAGTTGCTATGTGGACTGACTTGGGTTATTATTTTGGGTTTTACAACTTGTTTTTGAAGACATTTGAATATCCATTTTGGTGAGATCTTTCATCTATTTATTTGTGATTATTTGAAATTTACCAATAGGTGATTTGAAAACTCTTGATTGATAGTGGAATCAGACTACAGTCTCGTGAATGTACCACACATTGAGGGAACTTTATAAAAATTATCGTGTTGTTGATTTAATTTTTTCGCCTTATTTTTATTTCCTTCGATTGATTTACACTTGTGGAAAATCATTTATTTTTCTTAATAAATGGTTGGACGGCAACGACAATGGTGATGGTTGTGGTGGCTAGATGGCGGCGATGACAATGCGGTGGCAATAGTGGTGAAGAATGGTAGTGTGAAAGTTTTGGAGATATGGTGTGTATAGAGAGAGAGAGAGAGAGAATATGAAAGGGTTTGCTAAAGAGAGAGAAGATAAAATAATTTACTGGACAATATTTTGATGAGGGTTGGTAATGTAGGATTTATTAATATATTAAAAAAGTCAAAAGAACTTATTAGTATTTAAGTCGGATTAAGGGTTATTGCTGTGTCTTTAACACAGTAGTGACTGTTGTGTCTCAATTTGAGGTATATTATGGGCTTATTTTTATGATCTGAATTGTTCATTTTTGTAGGATTTGCTAAGTGCTTCATACCTACCAAAAATCATATTAATCGGATATCAATAACTATATGATCGAATTGCATATTTTTTATGCTATTTCTCAAAAGAAAAACTTATCGTTTATTTTTTTGATTATCGATCATATAATTATTGATATCCGATTAATATGATTTTTGGTAGGCACGAACTACTCAACAAACCTTACAAAATTAACAGTTCAGATCATAAAAATAAATCCATAATATATCTCAAATTAAACATAACAGTTACTGTTATGTTAAAAACACAGTAGTGACCCTTAATCCATTTAAGTCCATTTAATGGGATTGGTCGGTTATTAACCTGATTTCCACACATAAATTTTATACCAAACGACATGATTGTTTATAGTCATTTTATTTTTAGTCAAAACACCTATAATTATGCCTCATAATTACGAGAACACAAGTGCTACATTATTCGAAATACACTTTACGTATACAAATCTTGTTTGGAAATCACTTTCCTTTTTTCTTGCTATTCCCAGCATGGTGGTCCATTCCACCCAATTCCCTGTTGTTTCCGCAGCTAGAGAACTTGGGCCACTCCTAGTTAATTTTTTTTTTGGACACCGAGAATATCCTGAAGGTGGAATCTTTAAGATTCATCCTTACAAATTAAGTTGAGGGAAACTATTCGATCCATCTAAATTGTCGGACTTTCACTTGAAAAAATTGATATTTAGCAGAGGGAGAAATATAAAATGAAATTTATTATGGATTCTATTTCTAAAATTCAGAAAATGGAAATTCAATTATATTAGTCACTTTTGTGAAAAAATAATTCAATCGCACTCCTCAAATATGCCGATCACTTATTTGGGTAGTAGAGATTTTCACTCAAATAAGTTTACTTTTCATTGATTACGAAACTTTTTTTTGTTGTTGTCGACAGCCTTCATTTTTCACAATACTATTGTTTCGTTTGAAAATATGTTATTTTAATAATTTTTAAATTTTTTATAAAAAATGTATAAAAAAATAGAGAGTGATGTAACAACTTATAGTGATTTTTTAACCAAAACAGAAGGTTACCAAAAGAATGTCAAAAAGTATGAATTTTTTCCACCCCAAAATAAAAGAACAAAGAAAATCAAGGGTAAATTATGCAAATGGTCTCTGTAATTTACACGATGTGTCAATTTGATCACTGTTATTTTAATTTGCTCGATTTTACTCCTTAATTTAATAGATTGTGTTAATTTAAATTAATAAATAATAGTTGTTAAGTTTGGTGAACGGAAAGTCTACACAATGTGTCAATTTGGTCTTTATTATTTTAATTTGCTCAATTTTAACAGGGACCAAATTGACATATTGTGTAAACTATAAGGACCAAATTGACACATAGTTTGACTTTCTGTTCACCAAACTTAACAACCGTTATTTATTGGATTAAAATGACACAATCTATTAAATTAAGGAGCAAAATTCCAGTAAATTAAAACAATATGGACCAAATTAACATATTGTGTAAACTATAAAGACTATTTGCTCAATTTACCCAAGAATCAACCACAAAAAATTATAAATTGAAGAATTCAAATGAAACAATCTTTTTAATGATGACTCCACCATTCAATATATAAAGGATCCAAATTATTTTTATATAATTAATTCTTAATTAATTTTGAGTCTATTTATTGCAAAACAAATAATAGTGACTAAGGATGGGCGTTGTGACTTGTTGAGTCATGTTTACATTGTTTTAAATTTGTATCATAATTATTTTAACACTAATTTAACCTATTTAATATTTTGTGACATCGTATTATGTGATTTTCGATTTGTGTCTAGTTTATGTCATGTTACTATGTTATATCAAAAAATTTCACCATTAGCTAAAATTATTAAGTGCAAGAAAAAAAATTAAATTTTTATTCACAAATTAAATAAAGTTATTCATAAGAATATTTAGCTTCAAATCAATTTTATTTTCTTAATTTACAATATATCCTATCATTACATTTTTAATTACGTTAGCTCAAATGGTAGATAAAAAAATACACCATCTCCAATTAAAAACAAAAACAAAATCTATGTAAGCCTTAAAATCATATTTTATATACATTTTTATAAGTTGAATGGAGTTAGATAAGTAGAAATAATATCAAAATGTATAACTAATTTTTTATTAAACAAATTATTCGTATCAATTTCGTATTATATAAGTTTAATGTATTAACCTAACCTATTTAATATTTATGTTATCGAATCGTATCATATTCGTATTTGTATTAAAAAATAATGGGTAAATTACACTGACACCCCCTGAGGTTTATTTTTATTACAGTTCCCCCCTCACCTTTTAAAAATTATGTCTCCCTCTCTGAGGTTTAAAGTTTCATTATAGATTCTCCTCCTTAGCAATTTAATTTTTTTAAATACCAATTTTGCCCTCACACTACAACATTTTTTTAGTTTAGTGATATTTGAAAGGTCACAAAACTATTAGTTTAATGACATTTTTTAGTCTTGTGGCATTTTGAACAAGTGCCATTTGTATCCGTGTCACGGTGATACTAGTGTCACGGTAGATACTTGCAAGTGCCACTACACCATCATGACTAAAAACTTTCAATGACATTTTGATGTCATGGTAGATATTATTTGTGGCACTATCAAGCGCCATTAAAAAAAACAAAACTATTAGTTTAATGACATTTTTTAGTCTTGTGGCATTTTGAACAAGTGCCATTTGTATCCGTGCCATGGTGATACTAGTGTCACGGTAGATACTTGCAAGTGCCACTACACCATCATGCCTAAACTTTCAATGACATTTTGATGTCATGGTAGATATTATTTGTGGCACTATCAAGCGCCATTAAAAAAAGAGTTAGTAACACTTATAAGTGTCACATTACACCATCAAGACTAAAACCTTTCAGTGACACTTTAATGTCATGATAGGCACTATTCGTGACGCTATCCAGTGTCATTCGTGACGATAATTCGTTGTAGAACAATTTGATCCGCTTTTGCGGAGGCTCGAACCGCCAACCTCCCGCATCATAAACCTTATACACCAAACTCTTCCCACTACACCTCTATAGCACCACATGATTATAGATGCAAACATATATTATTTATATAGTACATACATCCATATTAATATAAAAGTATATGTATAAACATAATTATTTTATTAAACACAATTTATGTAAAATAAATTACTAGCAAAATAAAAAAAGACCACTTTTGGCGATTAAAATTTTTAGTCGCTAATTCTATACTTTTGGCTACTAATTATTTTTTAGTTGCTAAAAAACTTAACTTTTATCGACCAAAATCGGATTTGGTTGCCGAAGATGCACTTTCAGCTATCAAAATTTTGGTCGCCAAAAAATTTGATTCCTGTCTTAGGATTTTAGTTCTCCCACGCTAAAAATGACCACTTTTGGCGACTAAACTTATTTTTTAGTCGCTAATTGTAGACTTTTGGCTACTAAAAATTTTTTTGGCACCAAAAAGCTTTACTTTTGACTACTAAATTTTTTTTAGTCGGTAAAACCCATATAATCAGGGACCAAACTTATTTTTAGTTGCTAATTGTAGGCTTTTGGCTACTAAATTTTTTTAGTCTCCAAAAAGCTTTACTTTGGGCTACTAAAAAATTTTTAGTCACTAAAACCCATATAATCAGCAACCAAACTTAGTTTTAGTCGCCAATTATAGACTTTTGGCTACTAAAATTGTTTAGTCGCCTAAAAGCTTTACTTTTGGCAACTAATGTTGTTTTGGTCGCTGAAAGCTATACTTTCAGCGACAAAATTTTTTTTGGTCAGGGAATTTGGTCGTCGAATGTGCTTTTTCCTATAGTGTATATTGAGTTTAATTTATTTATTTTTAATCATTTACTGCATTTTAAAAATTCAGAAAATATATTGGCATTTTTTGTTTTTTCAAAAATACCATTATAAGCTTGGAAAGTTTTTGACTTAGTGGCATTTCTCAAAATACTATAAAATATTTGTTTATGACACTTTTCATGCCATAAAAAGTAATTTGCACCTACCTAGTGTCCTGACATTTTTTTAAAAATGCCATTGCGACTAAAGTTTAGTGGCATCTGTTAGTAAATGTCACAAACATAATTTTTTGTGTCATTATTTTATAAAATGGCATAAAATTGATGTGACATTTCTTTATTGAAATGCCACTAGAGCCTTATGTGTTTGTGGTTATGTGGCATTTTTCTAAAACATTTAATGTCAATTTTTATTTTTGTGACATTTTCTAAAAACATGCCACTAGTGTAGTGTCACTAAAGTGTAAATTTGTTGTAGTGACATTTTTGTTGTAGTGAAGTGACACTTTTTTTAATTGAAATGCCACTAGAGCTTTGTATATTTGTGGCTCTATGACATTTTTCTAAAAAATGCCACTAAATATTCTTTTTGTGACATTTTTTAAGAACATGCCACTAGTATGGTGTCACTAAAATGTGTTTTTGTTGTAGTGTCACTGGGTAAATTACATTGACACCTCTCACATTTTAGAAATTACAATCTCCTTCCTAAGGTTTAAAGTAGCATTACCAATTGCCCCCTCGGTTTGTATTAGTTGAAAAAAAAAATTAATTGAAAATTTTTTTTTGTAAGTAAAATTTTTAAATTTCTGTTTGAAAATCAACATAAACTTATTTTTTGAATTTACATTTTTTCCTCAAATTTTTAAACTGAGACAACCATTTATAAACCAAAAAAATTATCAAATAAGTTTTTATGACAGTTTTTAAAATTTTTGTAAATATAAATTGAAAACTGAAAACGAAATAGTTACCAAACAGGCTTTAGATGATAAAAATATCGTAAAATTAACAAATAATTAAATTAGTTACCAACGTAAGAAATGACTTATCAAAAGATTCTTAGGTTATGTATGGTTTGATTTTTAGAATTTTTTTTTTTTTAAAATAAAAAATTAATTTGGTTAAGAAATAAAAAATAAAAAATAATTATCATTTTTATGTAATTTTTATCTTTTGAGTGGTTAGAAATAATATTTTACAAATTAAATTGAAACAGCCATATGCATGTATATAACCTGTCCAAAAGTTAAAATGATAATTATTTTTTACTCTTAAATGATAATTATTTTTTATTTTTTATTTCTTAACTAAATTAATTTTTAAAAAAAATTCTAAAAATCAAACCGTACATATCCTAAGAATCTTTTGATAAGTTATTTCTTACGTTGGTAACTTATTTAATTATTTGTTAATTTTATGATATTTTTACCATCTGAGGCCTGTTTGGTAACCATTTCGTTTTCAGTTTTCAATTTATATTTACAAAAATTTTAAAAAATTGTCATAAAAACTTGTTTGATAATTTTTTTGGTTTATAAATTATTGTCCCAGTTTGTAAATTTGAGAAAAAAACGTAAATTCAAAAATGAGTTTACGTTGGTTTTTAAACCCAAATTTAAAAATTTTATTAACAATTTTTTTTTCAATGAATTTTTTTTTCCAATTAATTTTTTTTTCAATGAATTTTTTTTCTAACTAATACTAATCATGTGGGCAATTGGTAATACTACTTTAAACCTTAGAGAGGAAATTATAATTTTTAAAATGTGATGAGTGTCAATGTAATTTACTTAGTGAAAGCAAAATTAGTATTTAAAAAAAATTAAATTACTGCGAGAAAAATCTGTAATGAAACTTTAAACTTCAGTGAGAGAGATATAATTTTTAAAAAATAAAAGAAAAACTATAATAAATATAAATATCAAAGGGTGTCAGTATAATTTACCCAAAAATAATCAATCTTAGCCTTCGCTTGACAATTTGGCCACCCAACAGTAGTGGTTGAGGGTAGAATGTGTTTGGCTGCTTGATTGGGAGTTGAGTGTGTGCAATCAAGTCACTATCCATGGTAGCAGGTAAACCACCGGTCTCAATCTTAACTGTACAATCTTTCAATTCTTCTTTTTTTTCTTTTTTTTTTTTCACTTCTTTATGCTGTTGTCATGACCTAATTATTAACCATTATTTGGTCATTTTATGTACCCCACATTTTTATTGTCACTTGCACCAAATTCTTATTCTTATTTTAATTAAATTATATGTTTCATTATCATTTGATGCAAGGTTACAGAATAAGACCGACAAAATTTTTGACGTTACTTTTTTGAAAATTGAGTTTTTAAAATTTTTTTTTTTAAATTTTTAATGAATCTTTTTTAATAGTTTACACAAATTTTTTATTTTTTTGAATACACCTAATTTAGATACACTTAAAAAGTATAATATTTATAAATTTTTAAAAATTTCATCAAATACAAAAATATAAAAAAAAAATACTAAAATTCAATACATTTTTATGTTTTATTGTATTCAATGAATTTTGAAAATTTATATTTTCTTTAGATATATCAAGATTAAGTAGATTTAAAAAGTAAAACAGAAACAGATTAAAATATTTTTAAAATAATCACTAAAAATACAAAAATACAAATTAAAAACTTAAAAAACTATTTTTAAAAATTCCAAACCAGACAAGGTTCGAATTTGTTGATTATTAACCTCTGCCTAAAGGAATCTAGGATAACAAAATCCATGGACTCATACAATTTTTATTGTATTTTGTTGGGCAAATAGCTCCATATCTCTCCTTTTTTACTAGAGAAATCATTTGATAAACCTGTCTTATCATGTGTAGAGCACATGACTGTACTCTCTAAATAATAAGAGATAAAAGTGATTATATGTATTCGTTGGTTGGGTTGGATCGGATTAATATTATATAATAAAAGATTTTGTATTTTGTGAAACCTGATTCGGTCCTAGCATTAGGTCTTTACCTTTATTTAAGCACTAGCTTATCACTTGTACTATGCACACGAGATAATTATAGACATTTAGGTCAAGTTTGACTATCCTAAATAAGTACACACTTTTTATCTTTTTGTCTTTTTTCCATTACATTATCTCTCTACTTTTCTGCACATCTTTTCATAAAAAGACAAAAAGTGCACTTATTTAGGTCATCCCAAATAACCCCTTATATTTGTTTTAGATTTTTTTTAATATATAAATTATGTTTTTTAAGATTTTTTATAAAAATAATTTAACAATCTTATCACTAACTATTGTATATGGGAGAAGTTGAAAAAGATACTGTAGTAACTATACACGGATTGTATCTATAATTATTTGTATGAGGAGATTTCAAATGCTGATAAGGGGATTTTGACAAAATCAATAAATGCAAGCATGTGGAAAGACATGTGGATTGAAAAAATTTAATAAATGCTGATAAGGATATTTTGACCAAATCAATAAATGCTGAGTTTTTTTTTAAATAAAAAATAAAAAATTGAAAAAATTCAGATTGAGATATTGAAGCTCCCACAGGCCTTAGGGGTTAAAAACCCCCTTTTGCTTAATATATAGTATAGATGGCTAAAAAAATAATTATAAATTTTAAATCCACTTATCAATTTATATGTTAAAAAAATAAATTAAGACATTTTATAATTAAATTCAATCATACATTATATTTCTTAAATAAATATACTGACATAATTATAAATTAAAAGATTTTGTGTATAAATTGAAAGATTTATTTAAATAAATTTAATCAAATATCATCACAAATGTGAGTTTTAATAAAATTAATAAAGATAAAGTCTAGATCCCAACAGAAAATATATATTTTAATGTATTATAATTAATTAATTAATTTAATAGTAGGCAGAGCCTATCCGAGCTAGGTTGAAAGTATAAATCTCAAACTTATCTCATTAATATATCGAGCTGAAAATGTTAGTCCAGCCCGGCCTAGCCTTTTGGACTAACACAACATTCCCAAACCCCAAAAAAATATGACCGGATTGGGCGGGTTAGGTGAGCCAACACACCGATACCCATTCCTAATCTTTACTATTAAAAGAGTACAAAATGATCAAGTGACCTTATAATATTAAATATATACATGATCACTAGGGGTGTAAAATCGGCCCACAGGCTTGCGGCCTATTCGAAGCTTGCCCGTGGAGCCCAAGCTCGAGCCCAAGCTGTGACTATGGGCCTGGGCTTGGGCCGTGAGTTTTGGGGCCAAGCCTAAAAGCTTGACCCACTGGTCCGCTCCAAAGCTCGGCCCGAGGTCTAACCCGCCCGAGACCCAATGTCATTTTTAAACTATTTTGGTAGGAAAAAATAAAATTTTGGTAGAAAAAATTATAAAAAAATAAAAAATGGCCAGGCCCGTCAGCTTGCTTAAGGCTCAAATATCCCCTTGGCCTGTGCTTAGGTAAATATATACATGATCACTAGGGGTGTAAAATCGGCCCACAGGCTTGCGGCCTATTCGAAGCTTGCCCGTGGAGCCCAAGCTCGAGCCCAAGCTGTGACTATGGGCCTGGGCTTGGGCCGTGAGTTTTGGGGCCAAGCCTAAAAGCTTGACCCACTGGTCCGCTCCAAAGCTCGGCCCGAGGTCTAACCCGCCCGAGACCCAATGTCATTTTTAAACTATTTTGGTAGGAAAAAATAAAATTTTGGTAGAAAAAAATATAAAAAAGTAAAAAATGGTTAGGCCCGTCAGCTTGCTTAAGGCTCAAATATCCCCTTGGCCTGTGCTTAGGCCTAGGCTGAGATTTTGCACCAGTGGATAAGCCCGACCCGACCCAAATTTTGACAAGAGCCCGCTAGGTCCAATGGCGGGCCGGCCTAAGCCCAAGTAGGCCGGACCATTTTTACACTCCTAATGATCACATATTGTACAACAAGCCTACTATCTAGCTTCTTTGAGAAAAACTAACCCTTTGTACTCTAATCAAATATCATTGATCCTATAGCATATAAAATACCAATTATTATCTTGAATATTACTAATCAAGTCCATAATCTTAAATATTTACTATTATCCTTTTCTTCTAATCCATTTCTAACAACTTAATAAGATTTTAAGTTAATTGGCACTCGAGCCATAAGTTCAATTTTAATTTTTTTTAGGACAATAGCCCCAAGGTCTATTTTTTTTGAGGTCAAATGGTCAAAACAACTTGAAAAGACTATATTACCACTACCTATTTGTCTATCTGTCCACTGTCCACCTATCTATCCACGTTACATATCTGTTCAAATGTCATACATTTGTCCAATTATATATCCATGTATCATTCTATATTTGTTCACGTGTCACCTATTTGTTGACTGAAAATGTCTATCTATCCATATCACCATCAATTGCCACCGCCAAGGACTTTTTCGATCATTTTTTCGGTGACTCTTTCGGCATTGATAGTGGTAAGACAGTGATCTAGTAGCAGTGGGGTAAAAATTAAAAAAAATCTTTTAAAATAATAATTTGTATTTCTTACCACACAATTTCATTAATCATGTCCTTGGATCAATTGTTGGACCTAATATCATATTTCCAATAAAAATGAACTTATCACCAATAAACCCTAAGTTAAACGGGCTAAATTGATAGACACAAATCTTCTCTATCTAATGGCAATTTTTTCTCCCAACTCTACATCATTATAAAACCAACAAGCTAGTCTTGCACGGTAAAAATCTCTCAATAATTTGTATTTCCCTACTTATGTGTGGATACTTTTGCCATTATATTTGTTTGGGAGTGTTTTTGTGAGATTTTATTTGATTTTTGGGTTTGTGATATGCTTGTAATAATGTATTATTTGACTTTCTCACATAATCAAATATTTAATCTAATATAAATCTCATGATATATGTAAACTATCTCCAATCAATTAACTAAAAAAATCTTATTTGTTAAATGCAGGTAAATAATGTCTTTTAGTGTGCCATGTTTTTGGCAACGGAATTAGAATTTTATCTTTGAGAAGGCCAAGAACATGTTTATAAAAGAATTACAATTAACAATACATTTAGTATATTAAAATAAAAAAATAAAAAAAGGCACAAAATGAACGAATGAAAATAAAATATAAGAATGCTAAAATGATTATACTTACTTTTTATCATATTTTTTTTAACTATCTAATCCTATATACTCACAAACATTAATACAATTGAACAAAATGTAATAACAATGACAAATACAACATAACTCAATAAAATAATACCATTTCCTTATTAGAGAAAAAAAAAAAAAAATGAATGCCAAAGAGAAAAAAGAAGAAAAGAAAGAAGACTGGTGCATTCTCTTCCCTTCTTGGAAGGAAGGCCAATCCTTCTAAAACAATTTTGGAGCCTTCATTTACACTATGCAGTAAGGAGTAAGGCCCCGTTTGTTTTCAGAAGTAGAATGGAGGGGATTGATAGTGAGGGGATTAATAGTAGGGGATTGTTAGTGAGGAGATTGATAGTGAGGGGATTAAGTAAAATTGTGTTTGTTTTGATGATAATTGTTAGTGTAGGAATTGTTAAATTATTTTTATATAAAATAAATATAAAATAATAAAACAAATAAAAAAATACAAAAACATTAAACATTAATGTTTTAAAAAAAATGCCCAACATGTAAAAAATTTAAAAAAAATTAAAATAAAATAAAAAATTTCCAGAAAAAAATAAAACAAATAAAATAATGATTTTTAATTAACAAAAAATACAACAAATTAAACATTAATGTTCAATCTCACTCAAACATTAATCCCCTTCCCATCTCTCAAAACAAACACAATATTAGTAGGTCCTACCTCACTACCAATCTCAATCCTCCCTCTAACTCTCCAAACAAACGGGGTCTAAGTTCTCAAAGTCAGGTGGCCATGGCCAATTAATATCTCATCTTTATTCATATTTGGTGTGGCAATAATAATAATAATAATAATAGTCATGCTAATAATGGTTTTATTAGCAGTTTTTAAGGGGATATAATGCTAAAATACTAAAAAATCTAATGCATTTTTTATTTTTTTTAACACTTCCACAATTTTTGTAGAGCAATATTTTCTTTAGTTTACTATTTCGTTCGCCTTGTGAGACTCACCGTGAATCCTACTCTATTACATTCACTTTTTAAGCCCATCCTATCTAGTCATATATGAAGAAGAAAAAAAAATCTGTATTAAAAATCGGAAAGGAATGTTCAATACACTTCGGCCATATTTGTTTGGGCGGACTGAATTAGCATTTCTATGACTAATAGTCCTAGGACTACGAATCCGTTGGATTATGTATCCTATCTTAACTAATAGTCAAGTTTAAAATAATTAGTCCGTATTTTAATTGTTTAACCAAATATCGAATTAATTTTATTGGACTATTAGTCCAATCCCAAGCTCATGTTCACCCAAACAAACATGGCCTCAATGTTTAAAACACTTAAGCCGGTTGGCAATATAGTCAAAAGTTAAAAGAACAAAAATCCAAATTCAAAAAGTCACAAAAATATTTAAATTTTTTTTCAAATATCTTAATAATTTACGATTTTTGATACAACTAGGGTGCTCGTGGTTTGACGGTTCAGTTGCGGTCAAAGGAACTTCAAATCCGCTATTCGTTCAAAACTAGACAGATTGAAAGAAAATCAATCCGCAACCGTCCGTTCGTCATCATACATCCGTCCAAAATACGGCGGATCAGTTCGATTTGGTCGATTTAGGCGGATCGAAATATCCACTGAACATCCTAGATACAACTAGAAAAAATTATTCTCAAATACATTAACTTTATCCCCCACATAAAAAAAAAGTTCAAAAAATTACTAAAAGAAATTCAATTACCTCAGTTTGGAAAAAAATTATTTTACTTTTCAAGTTTGTCAAATACCTTTTTATTTCATTTAATTTTTTTTCTTTACAAGATTCATGTTAGCATATTAGTAGTTAGAATTAGGGGGTGGAGATTTGTCGGGATTTCATTTAATTTTTTTTCTTTACAAGATTCATGTTAGCATATTAGTAGTTAGAATTAGGGGGTGGAGATTTGTCGGGCTGGGTCGGGTTTTGGCCTAGTTAACACTATATAATAAGGGATTTTGTGTCTGTCCAAACCTGACCCGACTCTAACATCTGGCCTCTACATCTACCCAAGTCCGTCCCAAAAAAATTCAAAATTCCAAGCCCAACCATTAGGTTATATTCTAAAAAAAACTTCAAACATTCCATAATTAAATTCAATCACACTTTATATTTTTAAAATAAATATACTAACATGATACACACTACAAATGTGAGTTTTAATAAAATCAATAAAAATAAAATCTAGATTCAAAAATATTTTAATATATTATGATTAATTAATTAATTTATTTAATAACAGGTTGGGCCGGGTTGGGTTGAAAGTATAAATTTCACGCCCAACCCATTAATATATCTGGTTAGAAATGTTGGCCAAGCCCAGTCCTAGGAGATGGGGTGACTGTTGTTCTGGGGCACATCAGTCATTGTTGTGTAGCCATATGGGCCCATTTCAGGACTTGTTTTGATAATTCGAACCGTTCACATTGTAGATTATATCGATTAAAACATATCTGTAAAAAATCAAGTTAAATGGATATCGTTAACCTTTTCATCCATTCAACTTGATTTTTTACAAGTATATTTTACTCGATATACTCTAAAATATAAATGGTTCAGATCATCAAAACGGACTCTAAAATGGGTCCATATGGCTACACAACAGTGGTTGTTATACCCCTGCATAGCAGCTACCTCATTTCCCCAATCTTATTGGCTAAAACAATCTTCCTAAACCCTTAAAATAAAGGCTGGGCCAGGTGATCCAACAGACCGATGTCCATCCCTAGTTAGAGTACAACACATGCTAACTTCTTTGTATAGGCTCGAACTTAAATCTCATTCCCGTTGATACATAAGTGCATTTTGTATAATCACTTGAACAATTGTCAAGTCGGTCTAATATCTGCTCGTTATGCACTTAATCATCAAACATTTGCCAAAGAGCAATGTTAAAAATTTTAAACAAATTATCAAAATATTTACACAATATTCACATGGGTATAGGATCTATATTATATGTAACTCATGGCCATATGAGTATTATCTAATTTTTTAAATAATTTTTATTTAAATTTCTAACATTTTTGTTTCCCAAATAACAATATTCGCTATCAAAATGAAGTGAAAATTTTGGTTTCAAGCGTCGTCAAATCTAACGGACATTCAAAAAGGCAGACTCATGATTTTAGTTGTTTTTTTTTTAATTTTTTTTATAAAAAGACGTAAGAAATAAAAATAAAAATAAATCTTTTCCTAGTGATTTTAAATTTTTGATTATTTTAATTTATTGTCAAAACAGTCCTCAGAGTTGGTTTGAAAATTGATTTTTTTTTAGTATTTTTTTTATTTTTTATTTTTGATGAAAAGATGTATAAAAAAGTAAACAGAATGATTTAATAACTTATTATAATTTTTTTTTTTTGTGACTAAAAGCCTATCTTCTCAAACATGGCCTCAATTTTGATTTCACCAATTAGTATTCGGAAAATTACATATTAGTATTGTCAGAAAAATATTTTCAAAAATGTGATAAACATTATAAATATTAGTAATTAAAATAATAAACTTTTTAACTAATGTGTAATAATTTTTAAAAGCCTTCTCCGAATAATAATTTCCCCATTAGTGTTTGTTTTTAAAAAAAATTATACGTCAGTGGTGTTTTCAGAAAGTAATTATAAAATCATGAAAAATTTTATGATTATTTTTTAATATTTATGTATTCAGAGAAGGATTTTAAAAAATATTACACATTAGTGAATTTTTTTTTTATAATGTTTATCATTAATCTAAAAATATTTCTTTAAACATTGAAATGAAAATTTTCTTTCTTTTTATAATAATATTAAAATCATCGTATCCTTTTATTTTCTCATATTTTAGTTATTATTTGATTTTTTATATGATGCAACACACCTATTGAAAGTTCTTCAAAATGGAGAGAACTCAAGTGCAGAACAAGTGGGGACCAATGGGGCCAAAGAAGCAACCATGATTGAGGAGAAATCTCTCCAACATGGAGAGAACTCAAGTTCAGATCAAATGGAGACCAAGGGGGCCAAGGATGCTTCAAAGTCTTTCAAACAAGCATTTCTCCAATTGCGATTCAACAAGAATGGAAATGAAAAGAACTTTGATCATGATGTTGAGGAATTATCCTCTGACGAAGAAGACACAGATATGACGAAGGTCACAGAGAATGAGGATGAGGAGATGGATGAGGAGAGGGATGGGATCTCTAGAGTTAAAATACCAGCAAATTTGTTGAGAAAAATCAGAGAGCCATGGAGAAAATGCTTGATTATGAGTCTGTTAGGGAAAACCATAGGCTATAAGCTATTTCTGGCAGAAATGACAATTTTGGGACTCCAAGCTGATTTTGAAGAATCCGGATCCTCCGTCGCCCTTTCCTGCTGCGCGTCCTGTCGCCCTCCAAAACGACGTCGTTTTGGAGGGGTTTTTTTTTTTTTTGAGATAATACACATCATTCTAACTGTATATTCACTGTGTAAAATGGGAATGACTGAATTTTGGAGGCGAGACGAACATACCACTACTTAGCTCTCTCAGTAGCTGGTTTTCGTCCCACAGATTCATCTATTCTCACTCCTAAAGCAATAACAAGTTTACCCAGATTCATTTTACTTTCAAATTTTCCTTCATGCTGATCCAACACACAGAAGGTCCATCCATGTTGCCTTTCGTTTTCTGAAAGTGTTTTTTATATTTTCTTTTTGTTAGATTGTGCGTTTCTTAAAAAAAAAAAAAGTTAATGATGATAATTATTCTGGACATTGATTTCAACTAGGTATTGAAATTATTCTGGGTTTGATGATGATGATGATCGCAGGATGATGAAATTAGTTCTTGGGTTTGTGGGTAAAAAAAAGATGAAGATTCACCAATTGTCCTTAAGATAGATTCGTCCTATCCACGGTGCTTTTAGATTGTGGATGTCTATCTCCCAGGATAAAATAATCAATAACAAACAATAGCAGCACTACAAATTGTTTGTATAACGAACACACTTTGTGTTTGCATTCTTTCTCACAGAAAATTGTATGCAGCAAAATGCAGAGAGTATTGATAGAATTAGGGACGAATATTTTGTGTCGGAATCAAATGAGAGACCTGCCTATTTATAGATGCAGTGGTACCCTTTCAGTTTGAATTAAACATGTAGCATACTTGTTTGAACAGGTACTGAACCTGTTGGGTTTGAATTTGAACAAATACGGAACTGTTTGGGTTCAAATTTGAATTCGGACAGATATAAACCAGTACAGAATTCCAACCGAATTATTGAAACCAAAAATTGAACAGATTTTTGAATTTAATTTCCGAAATTCAAATTCCAAAAAATTAGAATTTAATTTTAGAAGAATAAAATTCAAATATTTTTTGCCAAAAAAGATAAGTATTGGGTCGGACAAGCCCAATCTAACTTCACACTACGCACCCGCGCCAAAGCCAAAGCCCAAGCCCAAGCCCAAGGCCAGCCCGCCCAACCGGCCGATCGGCAGGACAGCGGCGGCGACGCGCACGTGTGTGTTTATTTTTGGGTCCAATGGGTTTAGTCTAATTTGCCCATAACCTTTCCCTTCTACAAACTTGTTGTGACAACCCTTACTACTGTTTACTGATAACACCACTGATTACTGCTAAACTGAGACTGATCATGATAAGTAACTGAATCAATTGAAATTCTGAGTTAATTGATTGAGTGTGGTAGTTTAAGTGCATGTCTATCTGTTTGACTGTTAAATTATCTGTTCGTGTATTATGTTTAAATTGCAAATTGAAGGCCTTATCGGCGACTGAATCCGAAATTGATTAATGTTTTATGCTAATTGAATTTATGTGATTTTATGGTACTTTTAATTGAAATGTGATTTGGTATGATTAAATTGGATTAAATAGTGTTAAATCACATAAGTTAGACTTATTTACCTTAGTGCCATTAAGTGGACTTTGCTAGACAATGTTTAGTCTTGCTTTACATGTGTTGGCCTCACTTTTTATCATCTTTCTTGAGAGACCAAACGTGAGTGAGAGCTAGAGAGTTGGAGAAGAGCTTGAGTTCTTCATTTTTGCTTGGAGATTTAGAGATTTTGAAAGTTAATTGCATATTTGAGCTTCTATTCTTGAAATTGAGGAACCTAGGTATGGAGTTCATCATTTTAATTGTGAAATCAAGTTGGTTCTTGCATGATTCATGGTAGATAGGAGCCTAAGGTCATAAATTGATCTTCAAAACATGTTATATTATGGGTTTAAAGTGTTTTTCCAGAAAATGGGCTCAAGAGGTTGAGTTTTGATGCGTTAAAATTAAGTTTTGAGCTTGAGGTTCAAATCTGGAATTTCCAGATTTTGGACCCACGCTCGAGTGTACACTCTGAATAAATGAAGTCCGTTCGAGCGAGGAAAGTGGTGTTCGAGTGTGAAATTCGTGTATCCAGTACTTTGCATGCGTTTACAGTCCGCTCGAGCGAGAGAGTTCACGCTCGAGCGAGGACTTGTGTCTCACGCTCGAGCGTGGATCGAGCGCCCGTCGAGCATGGTTTTTGTGCATCCAGTACTTTTACTGTAGCTTACAGTCCGCTCAGAGCTGATCGGAAGTCGCGCTCGAGCGAAGCTCATTTGTCTGCATGTCCGCTCAAGTGTAGAAAGCCACGCTCGAGCGAGACCCCTGTTTTCTGAAAATTCTGAAAAGTGTTTTAAAGTGCATCTTTGCATCCTCATTCATCATAGGCATTCCTAGTCTAGTTTAAGCATCTTAATGAGGATATTGATGTAGAACCACACCGAGGCAAATTAGAGATTAAGTTATTATTTCCAACTGTGTAGCTTAGTGTGTGTTCGTTCTGTAACTGTAGGTTGGCATCGAGGACGCTCTAGCTGTTTATAACCCAGTGCTCTGTAAGTAACAATGTTATAAAGATATGTTCAATTGAGATTATTTTATGAACAAATGACTATATTGCTTTATGAAATGACATTGTTTACTGAATAAATGTTTGTCCTATTTATGAACTGTATTCGTGACATCCATAGCATGTACTGCTACTGTTACAGAGATCTCTGTTGGTTGCCATGTTTGGAACCACTACTGTTTACTGATATGATGGCCATCATTGACTACTCGGTCTATTAAGACCTACTGTACTGTTTTGCTATTGAATGTACCACATATGACTATTCTAGTTTCTGAATGACTGTTATGGCATGAATTATGAACCACAAACTGAATGACTGATATACTGATAAATGGCTGTTTTCAATACTGAAAGGACATTCATTCTTAACCTCTTTACGCATATGTTATTCACTGGGTTTTAGCTTACTGTTTATATATATATGTAGGTGTTTAGGCACCGGACCGGAGTTAGGAGCGTCGGGTTAAGCTCTCTTTTTGTCAAGCCAACCACTGTGCCTCACTGCGAGGTTCCAAGTACTACCAAGTTAAGGCTGCTTCGGGGTGTTTTAGATTTCCCCATTTTCTGTCTCTGTTTTGTACCAACTATATAGACTGTTACTGTACTGCTATGGTAAGGACTTGGTCCCTAACCTGAATGATTGTATATGTTGTATGTATATGTACTGTTTATGTGGATATGCATGAAAACTCTTTTTGCATACAGACTGTCACAGCTCATTGGACATCTTTTAATTACTGTTTTGGCTTCCGCCAGCCCCTGTACTCTGTATTACTGTCTTACTGTTAAGCAGGCCTTCGGTAATCTCGGATTACTGGCCGGTTACGGTGCTAAACCCATATGGGCGGGTTTGGGTCGTGACACTTGGGGTGCCCCTTGGAGCCCTTCAAAAGTTACAAACCTATGCCTTATAAACCCACAAAATTCTTTGCACCAAACCAATGTGGGACAAGTCTTTATTCAAACTTTAAGGAATTTCCATAAAAAACTCCATTTTCATGGAGCTCACTTTGACTTCAATTTTTCATTCACCTGATAATGGTTTTGAGCAACCAAATATACCATGTGAATCACAACGCGGCATAGAACGCATTACCACTTAGAACCGCCAACTTTGGCGTATGGGTCCCACCTAAAAAATAGACCAAAGTTAATGAAAAATCATATTTTCCAAAACCATTTCTAACAGGATCATTATGTTACCGAGAGAAAATAGCAATAAGATTTCAAGTCAAATGAAGCAGAAGAGGACACCACAGTGATATGGGTGAGGTTGCCCACCTTACCCATTGAGTACTACAACGAGAAAGCGCTTTTCTATATTGCTAAAGTATTAGGAACTTCGTTGAAGATTGATATCAACACAACTATGGCAGCACGGGAAAAATATGTTAGAGTCTGTGTAGAGATGGATCTCCGAAAGCCATTAGTTTCCCAAATTTCCATAATTAAGTATACTTACGGAGTTGAATATGGGCATCTATACTCATTTTGCTTTTATTGTGGTAGGGTTGGGTACTGGAGAGAAAACTGTAGTGACAAACCTATGCTAGCGGCTAAAACACATGAACAAGAGATGATCAGAGAAGAAAGCCATATAAAGAAAGGCCAAACTACAGATGAACCAAACCTAAAAGTAGCAGAACAAGGGAGTGAGCCCCATCAAGATAAGTATGGGCCCTGGATAATTGTCTATAATCAGAAAAAGAAACCAAAAAGCCCAATAATACCAAAAGGAAACAATATGCAGCAGAGTAACAGATTTGGAATACTTACAGAAGAAAGTGAACCATATAAAGGCCATAAAGCCAAAATAGGTAAAGAAAGAGGCCCATATGGTAAGGCCCAATTAGAGGCAGGCTTCAAATACAAATCGAGGCCATGTGAGAGAAGAAATGATAATGGCTCTAAAATGGCAAAGGACAAGAAAAGAAAGGAGATTAGATTGGGGAAGAAATGTATCACTGACAGAAAGATTTGGTATCTAGGGGTAGAGCCTGGGTTAGGTGAGACATCATCTTCTCTGAACCAGACAATTCAGGGAGCTTTGCACTAAGCTACTCAGAAACAAAGCACCATTACCAATGCCCTAACTAGCCAACCTACAACATTACCATCCATTATACATTGAAACATATCCCTACTTGACTGTTAAATAGTAGTAAAAATGGTGCTTCCTTCCATTTGAATCAAAGAAAAAAAAGAAAAAGGGTAGCAGTAATGGTGGAGTTTGCCCTCAAACACAGTAATAACCCATGGTGGGGTTTGCCCTCAAACACAGTTTTGCCTTGCCAACCCCATTGCTCGCCTGCTCCCCTCGACCCTTCTCTGTCTCTTTCCTGCCCTCAAAACTCGCCGTCAAATCTAACGCCATCAAACTCCCCAACTCCCCACACCTAACGGTCCCCCTTCAACGCCGGTTCCCTTAATCCAACACCTATAAATCCCCGTACGTCACCACCCACACTATTCACAATCTCCCTCTATCATACGCCCCTCCACCACCACAACATTTCCGCTAACTTACGCCCCCTCTAAAAAAAAAAAAAAAAAAAATTTTAGTGGATCAGATATGTTGACTTATTTCTGAAACAACAATTATATGCAGAGTATTATGTTTAGTTTCAATTTTAAAATTTATAAGTAGTTAAATTTAAATTATTAAACCCTAAAGCTACCGGGAAAGAGCCTGTGAGGCAAGGCCGAGTGTTCGCACTAGTACCGGGAGATGTGCAGAATACCGAGACCGTTGTGTCAGGTATTCTCTCTATTTGTACACAAAATGCATATGTATTGATTGATTCGGGGTCTACACATTCTTATGTATCGCATGCTTTCTCACGGAAATTGAATAGACCCTTAGAACCTATGAACTATCTGCTAGCCATATCATCACCCGTAGGGGGATCCATGACATGTGCTTATATGTACCCCGCATGTGAAATCATTGTTGGGGATATGCATCTGTTTATTGATTTACTGCCATTGAACATTGATCATTGATCATTTTGATGTAATATTGGGGATGGATTGGTTACAAAAATACCACTACTGTTTACTGACTGATGGCCATATTTACTGTTTGGTCTTTTAAGACCTACTGTTACTGTTATGCTAATGGATGTACCACATATGACTGTTTACTGTACTGAACAACTGAAATACTGATTGAATTGAACTGTTTTCACTATAGTAAGGACATTCATTCTAAACCCCTTTATGGGTAACTACACTTACGAGGAACGACCTATTCAGATTGTAAACAGACGGATCAAGAAGTTGAGAAACAAAGAGATCCCGTTAGTGAAAGTTGACTGGCAAAACCATGGTGGCGTGTATGTCACTTGGGAAAGGGAAGATGACATGGCCAAGAGATATCCTGAACTGTTCCCTCTGAATCCTGTTTTCTTCCAGAATTAAGGTAACTCGAGTTTGGAGGACTAAACTCTTTTTAAGGAGGGGAGACTGTAACAACCCCCGTCACTGTTTACCGATTAACCACTGATTACTGCTAAACTGAGACTGATTATGATTGGTAACTGAATTGATTGAAGTACTGAACTGACTTACTGAAATCTGGAACTGAATTGATTAAGTATATCTGTTTAATTGTATGTCTATCTATTGACTGTTTGATTATCTGTTCATGCCTTTGTGTTTAAATTGCGAATTGAAGGCCTTATCGACGGCCGAATCTGAAATTGATTGACGATTTGTGTTCATTGGAATTTATATGATTTTATGGTGTATTTATCTAAAATATGATTTGGTATGATTAAATTGGATTAAAATGAGTTAAATTGCAATAGTTGGCTTAATTACCAATTTGCCATCCTAGAGGGCCACTTGCTAGGCACTTGTGAGACTTGGTCATATACATTGCACAACTCTTCCTCAGCCATTTTGAGAGCATAGCCGACTAGAGTGAGAGAGTGAGAGAAAAAGAGTGTTTTCAACTTGAATTCATCAATTTTAGTTTGGAGATTTGAAGGAAGTAAAGAGAGATTGCATAATTGAGCCTCCTTACCTTTGATTTAAGACTTAAGGTAGAGATTGTACCTTCTTGTTCATGTAATCAAGTCATATGTTGCATGGTTTATGGAAGTTTAGAGATTAAGGGCATGAATTAACTTTAAATTGTTGAATTGAAGTTCATTCCATGCATGCATGCTTATATCCTAGCATTTTGAGGTTGAATACATGGAATTTGGTACATGCATGTTTATAGTTTTGCATTGGACCATGAACTCATATTGGTTTTGAAGGAATTGGCTCATCAGAGCAAGTATTGGAAGCTTTGAATTGGTTTAAACTCATGCATGTTCAATTGAAGTTATGTTCTTGAGTTTTGGTTTGAAATTGAGTTAAATTGATCTTCCTTTGGGGCTTTGATTTTACAATTGAGCTTTGAATCATGTTAAACTATGAGTTTTGATGTGTTTTCCAGCAAACTAGCCCAAGAGGATCGAAATTTATGTTTTAAAAGTTGAATTTGAGCTTGAGGTTCAAATTTGGGAATTCTAGATTTTGAACTCACGCTCGAGCCGGGTGACTGGCGCTCGAGTGTGAAATTCGTGCTCCCAATACTTTGCACTGTTTTGATGTCCGCTCGAGCGGAATAATTGACGCTTGAGCGGGAAATTGTGTCTCATGCTCGAGCGGGTGTCGAGCGCCCAATCGAGCGTGATTTTCACCTATCCAGCACTTTTAACTGTTTTGCAGAACGCTCGAGCGGGTAAGTCTACGCTCGAGCGGAAACCTTTGTCTGCATGTCCGCTTGAGCGGAGTAACCTACGCTCGAGGGTGACCCCTATTTTCTGAAAATTCTGAAAATGTTTTCTGAATGCATCTTTGCATTCTCATCCCATCCTAGGCATTCTTAGGCCTAGTTTAAGACATCTTAATGAGGATATAGATGTAGAACACACCGAGGCAAATTAGGAATTAAGTTATTATCTTTCCCAACTGTATAGCTTAGTGTGTGTTCAATCTGTAAACTGTGTAGGGTTGGCGACTGGGGACGCGCTCTAGCTTTACTGTAGCCCAGAACTTTGTGAGTAACAACTGTGCAAAGATATGTTCAAAATGATTATCTTTTGAACAATTGAACTGTACTGCTTTCTGAACTGATACTGTTAATTGAATGAATGTATGTCCTATATTCTGAACTGTATTGTGGCATCCTTAGCAACTACTGTTTACTGCTACTATTACAGAGATCTCTGTCGGTTCCCTTGTTGGAACCATTACTATTTACTGATTGATGGTCAGCATTTATTGTTCCGTCTTTGAAGACCTACTGTTTACTGTACTGTTATGCTAATGGATGTACCACATATGACAAAATGATTGATATACTGAATTAATGAACTGTTTTCATTACTGTAAGGACATTCATTCTTAACCACTTTACGCATTACGTTATTCACTGGGCTTTAGCTCACTGCTCATATATATATGTAGGTGTACAGGCACCAGACCGCGGCTAGAAGTGTCGGGGTTAAGTTCCAGTTTTGTCAAGCCAACCACTGTGCCTCACTGCGAGGTTCCGAGCCTGTCAAGTTATGGCTTAGGGGTGTTTTAATTTTCCCATCTATCTCTGTATCTGTTTTATATAACTGTATAGACTGTTACCGTACTGCTTAATAGGGATTAAGTCCCTGAACTGAATGATTGTATATATGTACATACTGTTTTGTCCCTGACTGCATATATGTATGAAAAAGTCTTTTGCATACAGACTGTCACAGCTCATTGGACATTGTTTATTTACTGTATTGGCTTCCGCCAGGCCCCTGTACTCTGTTTTACTGTATTACTGTTAAGTAGGCCTTTGGTAATCTCGGATTACTGGCCAGTTACGGTGCTAAACCCATAGGGGCGAGTTTGGTTCATGACAGTATCTGAGGACACGTGTCTTTCGCCTATTGGCCTCGAGCAGCCAACCATCACGTCCCTTCACATTCGAAACTTTTGGCGCTCTTTCACCTCTACAAACATGCCATAACTCACTTGCTCTCCATCTTACTGACTCTCCTGCGTTCCAGTTGTTCCAGAGCTCCTGTGCCTCTTACAAGCTTCGTTCCTGCCCTCCTTTGCATTCGTGTTTGAAGAACAAGCTCCTGCCCTTAACCGGTAAATCCTTCGAGCCTCTTTTTTTTCTTGCTATTTCATTTGATATTTCACATTTTAGGGCACTAAATCCGTAGGTTTTAGGATATCCCCCCCAAAAACCATCTCTTGCCCCTATTCTCTTCGATGTTCTTTAGTCCCTGTGATGAACACATGAACACACCAAGAACTGGAGCAGACCGGGATTTAGGTCACTTTTTGATCCAAAAAAATAATTAGACCGAGAAATTTACAAGTTTGTCAAAACCTTAGTAAAAACCGAGGTAGACAGAGGTCTTGGCCGCTCGACCGGGCTAACAACTGGTTTGCTTGAGCGACCGAGCTCCTTGGTTTGCCTTCGTGACCAAGGTGGTTTGGTACTCTTTATGACCGAGCTAAAGTCAAGCTCGTTTTGCATAACCGTTCTTCCACTTACACTTGCCATCCTTTTCCTGCAGAGTCCAAAGGGACCACTGACCAATTACTGAGGCTCTCAAAGACTGAGCAGCCATTAAACTCCAGTCTGTGCCAAACCACCTTAGCCGAGCTAAACCAACCGGCTACACATGGGGTGATTCCGCTTCCTTGTTGACACTCCGGCCGCCTTGGCCGTATTTCAGAAGGAGTATGGCATCCCGGCCGACGTCCATCTAGAGCTAGGCGAAATCGAGACAACCCTTTGGGAAAGATTAGACCCGTGCCCCTTTACCGTGCTATCCATCATTGAAGGAGGCCTCCGCTTCCCGGTCAACTCACTGATGACCGAATTCTTGCGCCGCATCGGGCTAGCACCCACTCAAGTCTCAACCAATACTTACCGAATAATCAACGGGGTCCACGAGTTGAACAACTGGCTAGGAACCAACTTAGGTTTAGCCGAGATACACCGTCAATACACCCTTGGGCACACGGGGGACGGCTTCGCCTATTATTTGAAAATTCGACCGGGCAAAGAAAAAATAGTGACCGGCACCCTAGACAAGGACTTACATGACGACGACTTTTTCTGGGTGTCTGGTAACTATAAAACAGCCGACGTACCGGGCTGGTTCATTAGCAAGGACTTCGGCGAGACATGTAAGTCGTGCTAACTGCTCGGTCAACTTATCTTCATTATTCTGTACTTGACACTTTTCTTCTTTCCTTTGCAGCGATCCAAGCCTTGCAAGCCAACTACCACTACCCCAACGAAGCAGCCATCAGGACCGTGCTCTGTTACTGCAACCGGGATTGTAACGAGCTCCTCGGCTTCACTCCAATATACCGGTACTCAGCTCCACACTGGAGTAAGGTCACAGACTTTCTCTGTGCTCCATCACCTTCTCCAGATCCTACAGTGCCAGACGTCCCCTTCATTCGTTTAACCGAGGCAAAAGAAATGGCAAAGAGAAGCCGTATCAAGAATCTACTCACAACAACTTCCACTGAGATACCGAGCATACCAACTTGCTCTCCCGCTGTCGGTCAATCCAGCGGGGCCGTAGTAGCGTTGGCATCTCCCGCCCCCGAGCAAGCAAGCCAAGACATCCGCCGCGCTAGGAAAAGGCCTCGTGCAGACCCATCTGCCGTGCTGGTTGCGGAGCTCAATATCGAGCAACCTGTCGTCACGGTCGACCCAACGCCCGCGTGGAAACCGCAGCTCAAACACCGGGGCAAGGAGATCCCGGCAACAGCTTCTGTCAAAGGTGACAAAGAGCATCTACTCGCCTTTGACCTCACCAAAGCGCTCCTGCTACCGAGCGACGTGGTTGGCAGTGACCATGTGCCAGACACCCGGTTGGTGAAGTCGTCGGTCAAATCCATGACCAGGGTAAGAATCTCAAACTTTCCTCAAAATTTCTCAAGTGTTTGTTCGGTTTCCTTTCTAACCAAACTTTCTTCTTGTAGGCCATCCAGAAGCAGCACTTGGTCATGGAGCGTATTCATCGACTCCGACAGAAGGCCAATGATTTTGCCAACCAGGTTACAAGCCTTCAAACTGAGCTCGGGCGGGCCAAGTCTTCTTTGCAAATCGCAAATGCAGACAACAACAAATTGCTCGGCCAGCTTGGTGCCGCCGAGCAGGAAAGAGGTGCAATAAAGGCTGAGCTAGAGGCATTGAAACTGTCACGGGAGAAGGATCTGGAGAACGCTAATAATGCCGGCTTCAAGGAGGTCGATGAGAGCTACACAAAGCAGGTTCATGCCACCCAAGATATCTACTTCATGGCGGGTTGGAAGGCTGCTTGTGAACAGCTCGGCCAAGGACTTGGGACCGACATATTTGCCTCTCCTCCAGCTGTCTTCTTACCGACTTACCTTGTGCCATACGCCAACGATATCTTCGTTGCATTGTAGGTTGAGGCCGAGGAAAAAAGAGAAAAAGAAGCCGAGGGTAATGCTCAACAAGAGGACCATCCAAAGCAGCCCGACGCCCAAGATCAAACAGCAACAATCAACCTAGAGGCAACCGAGGATGAATTCCCTGACCTTTCCCCTCTAGCTTAGTTTTCTTTGTCTTCCTTTTTTGGCTTGCACATGTAACCAGGCTAAGTGCCCCTCATCTTGTAATTACTTTTCTCATCAATGAAAAAACTCAATTTCCTTCAAGTGTTTGTACGGTCTTCAATCGAAATAGCTTCAACCGAACAAAGTACCTCGGCAAGACTAACCAGCTTGAGTAACTGGAGTAAAACATCGCGGTTAAAGTCCCACGAAGTTGAATAAATCGTCAACTTAGTAAAATATCTCGGTTTTAAACTAAGAGTTGAGCAAATCATCTCAACGCAATTAACCAGAGTGAAACATCTCGGTTTTAAACTAAAAAATTTGAGCAAAACATCAACTCATTCAACCGGAGTAAAACATCACGGTTGAGAATCTAAAAGTTGAGAAAAACATCAACTCATTCAACTCATTCAACCGGAGTAAAACATCATGGTTGAGAATCTAAAAGTTGAGCAAAACATCAACTCATTCAACCGGAGTAAAACATCACGGTTGAGAATCTAAAAGTTGAATCAACTCATTCAACTGGAGTTAACATCTCGGTTGAGCATCTAAGAGTTGAGCAAAACATCAACTCATTCAACCGGAGTAAAACATCACGGTTGAGAATCTAAAAGTTAAGCAAAACATCAACTCATTCAACCGGAGTTAACATCTCGGTTGAGCATCTAAGAGTTGAGCAAAACATCAACTCATTCAACTGGAGTTAACATCTCGATTGAGAATCTAAAAGTTGCGCAAATCATCAACTCCATTAACCGGAGTAACTCATCTCAGTTTTAATCTCAAAATCAACCGGAGTAAAACATCACGGTTGAGAATCTCAAAATTGAAAAGCAACAATCAGAATGCTAAGGCAAAGATGAGACACTTCTATATATTGACAAAAAGAATATTACATTCCGGGTTGTTCGGTATGCCCAAAGGACGTTGGGAAGTTCCTCGGTCTATTTTCCCTTGGCTTTCTCAAGCCTCTTCTTCAACCCATCAAGAATGGTCTTGTTTGATGCTTCGACTTGACCATTAGACTGTGGGTAAGCCGGGGTAGAGTTGTAGAAGTCAATATTTAAATCTTCGCAAAATCCTCTGAATAGGCGACCATCAAATTGCGTGCCGTTATCAGAGATCAAAATTTTTGGGATGCCAAACCGTGTTACCACATTCTGCCAAAACAAACTGCTTGACGTCCTTCTCCTTGATTGTTGCCAAAGGCTCTGCTTCAACCCATTTGGTGAAGTAGTATGTGGCCGCGACGAAGAACTTCTGGTTGTCTGGTGCAGTTGGGAGTGGTCCCACTATATCGAGCCCTCACATCGCAAAGGGCCAAGGGCTGGTGAAGGGAAAAAGTTCTTTGGCCGGTTGGTGAATTTGGTGGGCAAACTTCTGGCACTTCTCACACTTGCGAACATACTTCTGCGCGTCAGCTTGCATGCACGGCCACCAGTAGCCTTGCGAAATAGCTCGGTAGGCCAAAGATCGGCCCCCTATGTGACTGCCACAGATGTCTTCGTGAATTTCGTACAGGAAGGCATCCACGCTGCTTGGGTGCACACACTTTAGATAAGGACCAGTAAAAGACTTCTTGTATAAAGCGCCTGACGGAGAGAGCCAAAACTGCTCTAACTTCACCCGGACTTTATGTGCTTCTTTCTTTTCGGTTGGAAAGGTCCGGTCTCTGAGAAAGAGGATAATAGGGTCCATCCAAGAATGACCTAGCTCGGCGCAAAGTACTTATGTCTGCCCTGTTTCTTCAATGCTGGGCCGCGGAAGAAATTCAATCAGGAGAGGTTGGGAGATGTGCTGTCGACCATGGAAGCAAGGCCGGCCAACTCATCTGCTCGGGCGTTTTCTTCTCGGCCAATTTGTTGCACCCTTATTGCCTAGAATCGCTTGATGTGGTCTCTGACCAGAGCCTGGTACTTCATCATTCTGTCATCCTTTGCTTCGTAAACCCCAGAAACTTGGTTAACTACAAGTTGGGAATCACTGTAAACCATTAGCTCGGATGCGTGCATTTGAAGCACGCTCTTGAGCCCGGCCAAAAGCGCTTCGTACTCAGCCTCGTTGTTTGAGGCCGGGAATCCGAAGGTGATGGAATGTTCGATAGTCAGCCCGTCTGCCGAAATCAAAACGATACTTAGTCCGGCTCCGTGACAGTTCGAGGCTCCATCAACAAAAAGTTTCCACATTTCGCCAACAAAGAGCTTTCAACAGTCTGAGGGGTCTTGAGAGGCTTGAAGGTTGATGGGATCACTGTTGTTCGGCTTCAAGTTCTGTGCTGAGCGGTTCCACGTCTGGCCCCCTCGGCGATTCGGTGCCGGACTCAGCAAGTTGATCCGTAATGCCTAAGTCCGTAGGCGAATCGCCGGGTTGCAGTATTATGCCGGCTGCAAGCTCTGTGCTAAGTGGGTCCATTTCTTCCCCCCTTGGTGATGTGGTACCGGACGGGACGGGTTGGTCGTTGATAACCGACTCCGTCATCGCATCGCCGGGCTATAGTACTGTACTAACCGGAAGTTCTTCGGTGGGGCGTACAAGTTCCGCGTCACCGTCATCGCCTAGCTGTGTTATTGCGGTCCAGCATGCGTTTACCTCCTCATTTGCCGCGGCAATATTCACCGGGCATACCGGATGAGTTCCAGGTGAGAATTCAACCACGAAGTCGGCCAATGTCTTGGCTTTTATGGCAATGCGTGGCTGGAACTTGACGTCAAACTGTCCTAGTTCAACCGCCCACTTGAGAATTCGACCGGAGAAATCCGTCCGTTCGAACAAAGCTTTAAGGGGGAACTCGGTCAAAACGATGATGGCATGAGCATGGAAATAGTGCGCCAACTTCCTAGAGGCCATCATCAATGCCAGTGCAAGTTTTTCCAGCGGCAAGTATCTTGACTCTGCCGGTAGCAAGGTTTTGCTGACGTAGAAGATGGGGAGGTGCTTGATTCCTTTTGATCGGACAAGCATCGCACTGACTGCGTGCTGGGAAACGGCCAAATAAAGGTAGAGTTCTTCGCCAGGTTTCGATGTGACCAACAGGGGCGCTGAAGACAAATACTCTTCGAGCTCGGCCAAAGCCCAGTCACATTGTTCATCCCATGAGAACTTTGATTTCAGAACTTGAAAGAAAGGGCGGCAGCGATCTGATGACCGACTTATAAATTGATTAAGCGCGGCGGCCATTCCGGCCAGATGTTGCACGTCCTTAGCCGAGCTAGGCTGCTTTAATATTTGTGTGGGGTCTGCTTCGATGCCTCGGTTCGTGACTAGGAAGCCTAAGAATTTTTCAGATCCCACGCCAAAGGCACACTTGGACGCATTCAGGCGTAGCTTGTGTTGTTTGAGAATGGTGAACATCTCGGCCAAGTCGGACAAGTGGTCAGCTTGATGCCGGCTCTTAACCACCATATCATCTATATAAGCCTCCATTGTCCGGCCTAGCAGAGGAGCAAACATCTTGGTCACCATCCTTTGAAAAGTTGCCCCGGCGTTTTTCAAACCAAAAGGCATGACTCGGTAGCAGAAGAGTCCCCTTGGTGCAGTAAATGAAGTGATCTCGCGGTCGGGGCCATGCATGGCAATCTGATGATAACCGCGGTAGGCATCTAAGAAACTGAGCCGGTTATGTCCAGCCGTCAAGTCCACAAGCTGGTCTATTCTGGGCAGTGGAAAGCTATCTTTAGCGCAAGCTCGGTTGACGGTTTTATAGTCGACACAAACTCGCCACTTCCCATTCTTCTTTGGTACAACCACGGTGTTTGAAATCCACCGAGGGTAGTGCACTTCCTGAATAGCTCGTGCCTCAAGCAAGTTCTTCACTTCCTCTGCAACTACCTCGGCGTGATGCAGCGTCGATCTCCTTGTTCACTGAATGAGTGGCTTTGCTCCGGGAAAGACATTTAGGTGATGGCAAATACAACTCGGATCGAGGCCGGGCATGTCATAAGGCGACCATGCGAAGACTTCGATATTGGCCATCAAAAACTCAACCATCTCGGTCCTTTCTTGTGCGGTAAGACTGGAGCCGAGCAAGAAAAACCTGTCCGGACTCTCTGTATTAATTCGCACTTCGACCAATTCCTCGACTGCTTTGTCCTCGGCCCTTGTGCCCACATCGTCAAGGACTCCTCGGTTTTTCGGTCCCTCTATCATTTGAACGAAGCGTTTGGCAGCTTGGCTCCCGTTGACGACCACGAAGCATTGCTTCGACATGACTTGATCGCCCCAAATCTCCTCAATTGCCCCCGTAGCCGAGGGGAATCTCATTACCTAATGGAAGGTCGATGCTACGGCTTGTATAGCGTGAAGTCATCCCCTTCCAAGGATCAGGTTATAAGTAGATGGCGCCTGCAACGCCCAGAACTCCACTTGCTTGACCACGGATCCCGCTTTGATCGGCAGGATAATTTTTTCCAAAGGCCACTCAGGTTGTGAGTTGAAACCAACCAGTGGCGAAGTTGCCGGAGCCAAGTCTGTATCTTGGAGCTTGAGCTGTTTAAATGCGTCGTAATACATGATCTCGACCAAGCTTCCCTGATTGATCAAGATGCGCTTGACATCGAATTCTTTCACGCGGAGTGTGACCACTAAGGCATCGTTGTGCGGCGTTTGAATGCGCTCTAGGTCCCTTGTAGAGAAACTGATTATGTCTGTTTCTTCGGTCTTGCCCCTTTTGATCGCGGGCTGGACCGACAAAACTTCCCTCATGTGCTCTGCTTTCTTGATCATACCTCGGAGTTCACACACACGCGCCGATTCCACAATGCCGTGGATAACATTAACAATGCCCTGAGGGGGTGCCTCCAAGTCATCCGGTCCACGCGGATCAACCTGGGCTTGATTTGCCTTCACGCCCCCGTCAATGTAAAGGTCCAGGTGTCCGGCTGCGACTAGCTCTTCCAAGTGTTGCCTCAAAGGCAAACAGTCCTTTGTCCGATGGCCGCGCTCCTGGTGAAATGTGCAACGGTACTGCGGATTAAAACCCTTCTGTCCGTCGCCCAACTTAACAGGAAATCGGACATAATCCTCGTCACGGATTTCACTAAGTATGTAATAAATTGGAATCTTAAAGACCGTGGTGATGCCTGTCCTGGCTTTCAACCTTCTGTTCGCATCAGCTTTGTCGTCGCGAGGGTATTCATCTCGGTCATTCCGTCGACCCCTACCTCGGTTTCGACGATTTGAACCTCGGTCAGATTTCTCGGCGCGATCATTTGAACGGTTGGTCTCCTGTCCGATCGTGTGCACCTTGCCAGCCGACCTCTTGTCTGTTGCTACCGGAGTTGCTTTTGCGATAGATGCTGCCGCATCATCTTCTACTCGGATATGCTCGTTGATGCGCTGCATTAATTGGCCCATGGATGTCGGCTGGTGCATAGTAAGCGAGTCCCGCAGTCTATGTCCGACCGGGAGACCACGCTTATACTGCGTGATTGCAAGGTTGACCGGGCAATCCAAGATCTCGTTAAAGGTTTCCCAGTACCTGGAGTTGTATGCCTTGAGCGTGTCGCTCGGCTCCATCTTGACACTGAAAAGGTGGTCAACTGCCTTCGGCGTCTTAGTGTTGGTTTTGAAGCGCATCACAAAGGCTTCCGCTAACTGCTGCCACCCTTCGATGCTTCCCTCCGGCAACCTCTCGAACCATTTCAAGCCCAGCTCGTCGAAATTTGACAGGAAGATAAGGCACATAAGAGCGTCATTTCGCCAATGTCCGGCCATGACCTGTTGGAAGTGGCTTACATGCATATATGGATCAGTTTTTTCATCGTAAAACGTGAACTTTAGCCTGTGGAAGCCTGTCGGAAGCGGTGTTATTTCTATCTCCGGGGAGAAAGGAATGGCGCTCAGCCTCGCCAAGTTTGTGTCCAAAAGAAGAGGTGCAGCAAGGCGGGGTGGAGGCATTTCTACCTCTTCACTGGCGTGAACCCCATAGGATAGCCGATGAAATGCCGACACCCTCTGAGCCTCCCGCCGGCGAGCCCATTCCTTCAAGATTGCCCGCAAATCCTTTGAACGAGCGGAATAAGAGTACCTCAACGTCGTCGCCGGATGTGAGGGTTGATAGGTGTTGTCTTGCGCGCTGGACTTCTCTACGTGCGCGTCAGAATCTCCAACCTTGTAACTTTTGGTGATTGAGATGGACGGAGTATGCCGCTGGCTCTGACTGCCTGAACGGCGGGGTTGGGTGCATTCACTGTGGTCTCCCACTCTAGCTACACCCTTCCCTTTGACATGCTGCTTAAGATCCTCCATTTCCGCCGCCATTCACCGGATGACGGTGTCTTGGTCCCTTAGCTTGTTTTCCAGTCGTCTGGTATGTGATTCTCTCTGCCGCCGGTGACCATCGGGACTCCGTGAATGACCAAAGCTTCTTCCGCGCTTATCCTGCACGTCTCTTGAATGTCTTCCTAGAGAAGTCTCCAAGTTCGCCATCGGAGGAATGATGGTGAGATGCCCTTCTTTCTGTCTGCCTGACTCCGGTGTAACTCTGTCGATAGCGGACAATAGAATCTCGTCGTTGTTCGCCATGGTCGGCGATCAGATGAGCCTGGAAGACAAGGTTTTGTCTGTCAAGTTTCCACAGACGGCGCCAATTGTACGGGGAGCAAATATTCAGGCAAGCCCTTATTCCTTTCTTCCAAGCTCCTGCTTGTCCGATTGATCTGTGAGCACAACGGCGGTGAGCTACCTGGCGATGTGTAGCCGGAATACCCCTCCGACGATCAAGTTAGACACACACACAGGGATAGAGAGAGAGAGAGAGGATTGAGTGTATAATGTAAATCTCACCAAATGTTCATCTGCCACAGCATGGGGGGTGCAGACTCGCTTATATACCTTCTGCGCCCCAAATCTACTCCCATTAGTCTCTCGACGCGTGGTGCTGCTATCCCATCTGTCAGCGCAAATCTAGCTGAACATCACCTAACCAAGCTGCCAGCCCACACTACTGGGAGCTCGGCAGCCGGGCTACAGCATCTCGGCTGCCAAAGGTCGTGCTGTGTTGCTGGCTAGAGCGCTCCGCTCGCCAAGCTCAATGACGACCGAGCTCGGTTGCATTCCGGCATAGCCGAGCTTGGGACAGCTCATGCTGGTTAGTCGTCGGCCTTCCTGCCGAGCTAACCCACGAACCGTGGAACCCAGTGAGGCAGCGGACATCTCGGCCGAACCATCACTCAATCGGTCTCTGCACCTTGGAGCCAAGTAGCTCGGTTCAACCATGCCTTGCCTTAACCGAGCAAAACCTTTCTAGGTAGGCCCATGCTACCACGGTCCAACTGTGTTCGACCCAAATTTGCCTGGCCAATACCACGGCCCAATCCAGATCATAAATCTCCCTCTCAGCAACCTAGTAGTAGTGTCCTCCCCGGACCTGGCCAAAGAGGTGCTCCATACCCAAGGGGTCATGTTCGGTCCCGAACCCGGAACATGGTATTCGATATATTCACGGGTAAGGTTCAGGATATGGTGTTCACAGAGTACGGTGAGCACTTTAGGAAGATGAGGAGAATCATGATCGTTCCTTTTTTTATGAACAAGGTGGTCCAGCAGTACTGGTTTGGGTGGGAGGAAGAGGGGGGTCGGGTGGTGGAAGAAGTGAAGAAGAACTCGGAAGCCGCGAGCAATGGGGTGGTGCTGAGGAGGCAGTTGCAGCTGATGATGTACAACATGTACAGGATTATGTTCGATAGGAGGTTTGAGAGCGAGGAGGACGCGTTGTATGTAAAGCTGAAGACGTTGAATGGAGAGAGGAGTAGGTTGTCGCAGAGCTTTGAGTATAACTACGGCGATTTTATCCCCATTTTGAGGCCCTTCTTGAGAGGCCATTTGAACCATTGTACGGAGGTTATCAATCCAAGGAAGTTCTCTCCTGCTATTTTGGCCTTTTTCACTCTTCTCTATATGCATGCAAGCTTTCGTTATTTTTTAAAAAATTTTTAAATTATTTTTGGGGCCAAATTACAAAAAATATCTAAGAAATTTAACTATTGTAACAAAATAAATACTATTTTTTTTTATTTTGTTAATTTAAATCTTAAATTTTTTATTTTTTTTTAATCAGAACTATTTATCTATTTTTATTGAGTAAAATTGATTGAAAAATAAATATTTTACTCATAAAACTTAATGAAAATATATATTTTAGATATTTTATCAGTTTTAGTTAATGAAAATAAACAAAACAAATAAATTAGATTGAAAATAAATAAAAAAATTAATTTAAATTGATAAAATTAAAAATTATTTATTTTATTATAGGGATCAAACCCTCTTCTTTTTTTTTTCTTTTTTTTTTTTGTAATTGCCCTTTTTTTTTTAAACATCTCCAACATTATATATATTTTTTTCATCAAATTTGATATGGAACGTTTTGATATTTTTTATTTAAATACAAATTTGAGAGTTTTAGGATTGTCATTACCTTTTTTTTTTCTTTTTTTAAAAAAAATGCTGTTGTTAAACAGAGGGCTTGCATTTCAAAATTTTTAATTATATCACAGAATAAGAAGTGTATTGAAATTAAAAATAAAATTTTGAGAATAACAGATGCTACTCTCACCAAGGATGTGCTTTTTCTAGGTGATAAATTTGGAAGCTAATAGAGGCTTTATATGCTCTATGACATAAGCCTTTTAGTGAAAGAGGCTTTATATGGCTCTAATAACAACTATGCTCTTTGACATAGTTGTTCGTTTTTTTTTTTTTAATGTTATTTATTTATTTGAAAATCACAGGAACCAAGCAAGCACAAACAGCATGGACGAAAATAGTCTGAAATGTGCAATAGATCTTGTTCTGGATGCTCAACACAAGGGAGAGATCAATGAAGACAACGTTCTTTACATTATTGATAACATTAACGTTGCTGGTCATAACTTTTCCCCCCCACTATTTACATTATTGTTTTGTTTCCCTTATTTTTATCTATGCTTTCTTCTTTCTCTATATTCTATTCTATTTATTTATTTTTTAAAATGTATTTTATTTGTTGGACAAAATGATTTTGTTGGGTTTTGTTAAGTTGCACCTTTCATCTAAACGGTTAGGCTGTTTGATACAACTTTTTTAAATTGTTTATAAATTTCATTTATTTATTTTAGTTTATATTTATAATTTATTAAGCAAAAATAATTTAAATAAGTTGAAAAAAAAATCTCATTATCTAGAAGTTAAGTGATAGTAAGTCATAGCTTATATTTACTTTTATGATTATCAATTTTTAACATAAAATAATTTGCATCAAACAAGCCCAATCTCTAGATAGTAAGCCTCCGTTTGAGAAGTAGGTTGACTTTTTGACTTTTTGATTTTTTTGGTTATTTTAGCCTGGACTAAAAAGTTTGGTTTGGGAAGGGTTTTTTGACTTTTTTTTGTGAGAGAATAGTGTAATAATTATGGATTAGATGTGATATTTTGTTTGTTGTGGTTAAAATAGTCTATTTTATCTTTTGTGACTAAAATAGTCACAAACCAACTTGCCAATCAGACCAATCGACCTCGTTTTGGATGTAGTTTTTTAGGAAAGTGGCAAATAAGTAGGACTGTGTTAAAATAATTGCTCTATAGGTGATTTTTTTTTTTTTTTTTTTTATAATCTTTTATATCATTATTTTTTTTTTTTGTGTGTGGATCTGACACACAAGAAAGATTTACATCAAACATAAGAAAAACTTGTATTATGCATACAGGAAATTTGTATCATCATAAAAATAAAATTATTTCTCCATTCTTCTCCTGAAATGCAATTTTTTCTGTTTTTTATTAACTTTTGGGCTTGTGGTTTTGCCCTTTTCGGCCGGCAAAAAGCAACTTTCTATAAAGAACTTAAAATCACAACTATTGAAGACACCTCTCCAAAAAAAAAGCTACAGCTTTTGTTAGGTCATTTATTTTTTTCACGGGAAATATAAAGAGCCATTTAATTAAATCGTGGCCAAGTTAGTGAAAAAAGGAAAGGTGAGTCTCGTGCCAGATATTTCGTGCCAGATCGCTAGCTCGGTAAGAAAAATCGGAATAAGGGTGTTGTTTGGTGTAGCAGTTAAAATAGATTATAGATTATAACTTAATAGATCATAGATTATGACTTTAATCAGAAACTATTAATCTGTTTGGTATACCTATTGGATTATAGATTTAAGTTGCTGAGTAGTGTTTGTTAAATAAGCTGTGAAGTAACTTTTTTAATTAACTTTTATTTTTTATTATTCACTATTTGTCTACATTTCTCATAAAAAATAATAATAATATTTTATAGTCCATTTGTGTCTTTTTCTATTTTTAAAAAAATAAAAAATAAAAAAATCTAAGAGTATAACCGTGAATTAATATGTCCACAGCAGAAGCTGATAATCAGAAGTAAGGGGTGAGCAACTTCTCAGAATCAGCTTTTTTCACTTAAAATAAGTTGTTTGAATCAGAAACTGTTTGAAATAAGTTTAACCAAACAGTCCAAAATAACTTTTTAAAAGCCAAAAGTCATAAATTGGTTAAAAAAAAACCCTCCCAAACACCCCAAGGAGGCAAGGACGGGACCCCAATCACGAGGGGGAAAGGCACCCCATTGAGGGAGGAAATAGCCCATGCTTGTGTTGTGGCGAGACGAAGTGACGGAAGGAGCCGGTTCCTTGCTTGCTTACCGAACAAGAAAGATTAGAGTTTAGACCCACTAATGGATGACTCTTCTTATAATTGTGAAATGTGTTGGATGTATTGCTAAAATTTTTATCATAAATTTACATGATTTGTTCAGTTGTCAATGTCGCATTTGGTAACGTTTATGTTTTTTGTTTATATTTATAAAAATTTTATAAATTGATTTTTATTTATTTTTAAAAAAACATAAATTACAAACGCATTTAGTTTGAATAAAATATTTTAAAAAATTTAAAAACAAAAATTAAAAAATATATTTGTTCAGGCCAAAAATATTTATATTTATTTTTACTATTTATGATAATGGGATTACACACATTATAATTGAAAAAATAATAATTAAAAAAATAAATTGAAAAAAAATATTTGAAGAAAAAAATTTAATTGAAAAAAAAAATTATTTGAAAAAATAATTGAAAAAAAATTAATTGGGAAAAAAAATATTTGAAAAAAATTTACTTGAAAAAAATTAATTGAAAAAAAAATTATTTGAAAAAAAAATTAAAAATTGAAAACGTAAACTCATTTTTTGTTTTACATTTTTTCCTTAAATTTATAAACTAAGACAACCATTTATAAATTAAAAAAATTATCAAACAAATTTTTATGACAATTTTTTAATTTTTGTAAATATAAATTAAAAACTGAAAACGGAATAATTACTAAACAGGCCACAAGTATTTCTAATTGGAATTGTGAATTTAGGCATTTTGAATAATTTTGTTAGTTGTGTCGTACCTTAATTGATGCAGGTGATTAGTGAGCGATTATGTGTATTCAAAGTTTATTCTTTTAAGATAGGTCCAAGGTTGTTAGTAAAAAAAAATAAAAAAATAAAAAAATAATAATATATAAATAAAAAAATCATATAAAATGATATGATTCGAACTTTTTATTTTAAAACACAATAACCATAAAAATAGGTTTCATTTACGAAACTATCATTGCCACATGGTGATTTGGTAGGGATGGATATAGTTTTTTAATTAAAAAAAATGATTTGGTAGGGATAAATACAGTTTTTTAATTAAAAAAAATTAAGAATTTATTTATTTATTGAACTGAGGTCTTAGTGGGGGTTTGACTTTTTAAGAACTAGAAAAGTTAATGAATTTAAAAAGTTAATAAAAAAATTATATTTTTGTAAGTGAAAAAATTGATAAATTTAATTTTTTTTAGTTAATGATAAAAAGTTTAGTGATTTTTTAAATAAAAAATTAGCTTTTTGTGAGTGCTCCCAAAGGACTCCTTTATTATCACGTGACTATATTGTCCTTCCCGACTTAGGACTCCTTTACGGATTGGTTCCGCATTGAACCCCACGATTCCGGATTGAAACCGATCCGGACCGTATACAAATAGTCTATATTTTTATTATACACTCTCCTGCATAGCATCTTCTCTTATTTCGTATAAAACTTAAATCCAAACATAAACTTGTATAGTATCTTCTTTTATTACTTTTGTTTGCTAGTTTTTAGTGTTAATTTGTAATGGTCTAAATATTTATGGTGGAACTAGTTTTTTTATAGTTGTTTAAATTCTAGAACAGTTTGTCGCTATTATGAAAAGACATGCTACATTGTGAAACTAATATGGTCCTATATTTATATTTTTATGAAATTAAAGTGTTGTATATATATTTTTTGTTATTTAATTATATAAATCCGTAGTCCTAAACCAATCCAATCCGTGTTTAAATGGATTGGATCGGATTGGTTCCACGATTTAAACGGATTGGATTGGTTCCAATTTTTCAGGATCCATAGATAGCGGATCGGTCCTGATTTTACTCCAATCTGGTCCAATCCGGACCTTGCCCACCCTAGAATTTGAAGCATATAAATAAGGTGAATGATGAGTGTAGTTGGGGTTGGGGTGTCTTTCTCTAACAAACTGTTTATAATTGAGTCATGCCATTTGATTGTCCTGTTTTAGAGCAAATCCAACCATACTGTAATAACCTCGTCCTCAGATTAATGCTAAAACATGATTAATTATGCCTAATAGTAATTTAGAAGGAATCTGAGATTAAATTGCATATGTATTGCATTATTTATGTGTTTCTATCTGCGAATTGAAAGCCTTATCGGCGCCCGATTTCGAAATTGATTAGTGTTATGTACTAGTTAGCATTTATGTGATTTTATGATGTATTTATCTGAAATGTGATTTGGTACGATTAAATTAGATTAAATAAATCTAAATTACAAGAGTTGGACTTAATTGCCACTTTGCCATTAGTGGGCCACTTTAGAACCATTGTTTGGCGTGTGATTTATATACATCTCATATCATTCCTTCAGCTATTTTGCTAAGGCCAACCGACTAGAGAGGGAGAGGTAGGAGTTAGCTTGATTCAATAAGATTTTTGGCTTGGAATTATAAGAATTGAAGAGTAATTTGCTTAATTGAGCTCCCCTACCTTGCATTCAAGACTTAAGGTAGAAGATTCATCCTCTCATTTATGTATTTAAGTTAGTTCTTGTATGGCCCATGGTTAATTAGTGATCTAAGTCAAGAATTTGCTTAAAAGTGTTGAATCGAAGCTTAAATCTTGCATGCATGTTCTCACATTGAAGTTTTGAGGTTGTTTCATTAGAATTGCTACATGCATGTTCATATCTTGAGTATAGTCCATGATTTCATCTTGTTTTGAAAGGATTGACTCATTTGAGCAAGTAATTAACGCTTTGATTTGGTTTGAACTCATGCATGTTTCATTTGAAGTGTATTCTTGAACTTTGGTTTGAAATAGTGTTTAATTGAACTACCCTTGGGCTTTGATTTCTCAAATTGAGCTTTGAAACATGTTATACTATGAGTTTACAAGTGTTTTCCAGAAAATTAGCCCAAGAGGATCGAATTTGATGCATTAAAACTTGGTTTTGAGCTTGAAGGTCCAATTTGGAATTTCCAGAATTTAGGCTCACGCTCGAGCGTAGAATTCGACCATCTAGTACTTTGCACTGTTTTATAGTCCGCTCGAGCGGGGTAATTCACGCTCGAGCGGGGACCTGAGTCACACGCTCGAGCGTGGGTCGAACGCCCGTCAAGCGTGATTTTCACCCATCTAGTACTTTTGTCATGTTTTGCAGACCGCTCGAGCGGGAAAGTTTACGCTCGAGCAGGGACTTTTGGTTGCATGTCAGCTCGAGCGGGGAATCCCACGCCCGAGCGGGACCCCTGTTTTCTGAAAATTATGAAAAATCTTTTCTAAGGCATTTTTGCATCCTCATTCCATCCTAGGCATTCCTAGGCCATGTTTAAGACTCCATAATGAGGTTAATAGTTAAACACACACTAAGAATAACGAAGTGCATTACGTCTAACTCGAGCGTGTGTTTCAAGCGGGTAATTGTATGCATGTTCGTGTAGGCCACGCACCTCAAGACAAGTGAAGAGCCATTTGACCATCTAGTGAGCCGACCAATTGTTGTGAGTAATAACTCTGTAAAATTATGTTTAACTTTAATTATTTTCCAATGACATGAGATGATAAGTTCTGAAATGCTATGTTTGAATAAATGAATGATAGTCTAATTTTCCTTGGAATGTAAACGCGGTATCCCTAGCCGAGGCCCTCGCCCAGGGGACACAATACTGAGGCACATGGTCATGAGGCCCTCGCCCGGGGAAAAGAATATTGTGGCACAGGCCCTTTCCAGGGGGAAAGAATACAGTGGCACAGGCCCTCGCCCGGGGGAAACAATACCGTGGCATAGATATGTTACCTCACTACAACAAAAAACATTTTTGGTGATGTTTTTTAGCAACTAAACTGAAATTAGTCGCCAATTGTATATAATCGGCGACAATATACTTGTTGGTCGCCAAAAAATAAACTATTGGTGACAAGTTGATATTTTTTGTCGCCAAAAGGTTTGGCGCCAACTTAAATTTCTGCGCGGGAGCACCAAAAATGTTTTCGCGACCAAATTAATATATAGCGACGAAAAGTTTGGCCGCCGATTTGTAATTTTTGGCGACAAAAATAAAATAGTTGCGAAAAAGGTGAACGATACTTATGGCGAGCGAAGGATTTTCGTCACCAATAAATTAAAAGTCGAAATTACATCGTTTTGCATTTTTTCCTTTTTTTTTTTTTTTTTTTTTTAAGACTTGACCGACCCTTTTGGTGAATAAACAAATAAGACCTAAGCAACACCTAACATAATTTTTGTTCATCTCATTCTCTCCCTCAAGCGACGCACAGCAAACACAGAGGTATGTCTCTCTCTCCCTCTCCATCTCCCTCTCCCTCTCACTCTCTCACACCGCCTCATCCTCCTCTTTTTCTTTTTCATCTCTCTTCCTCTCGCTCTATCGCGCCGCCGACGGCATTTCCTCAAACGGTGCCTCCTTCTCCTCCTCCTCTTTTTCTTCTTTGTCTGCCTTTCTCACAGCGCTGATCGCAACCGAGGACATTCTCTCTCTTTGATATTTTGAATTTATGGGACTGATTTTGGGACTATTTGGGGACTGCCGCCCCTTTTCTTTCCATTGTCGCCGTCTCTCTTTTGCTCGATTGCTTCGTTGTTGTACTGCTCCGTCTCCCTCGATTGCTCGCTTTATTGCTGTAAACGTGTTTGACTTCTTCATTAATTCAATACCGTAAAATGTGTTTAATTCCTTGGTTATTATAGGTGTGTTTACACATTATAATGTTTGATTGCTTTGTCTCCTTACCTCCATTCAGATTGTGTTTTTTTTACAGTGTATGTATGTATATATGTACGTATGTATGTATGTATGTATGTGTATGTATGTATGTATGTATCTGTAAAATATAATTAAATGAAAATTAAGTTAAAAACGTTTGAAGTTAAGAATAAATATTAAGGATTTATGGTTAATTTGTGATGTAATTGAATTAATTTTTTTATATATGTATAGGGGATGGATGTTGTTTAATTTAAAAACTATGTATATAATAATTAAATACAGAAAGAACAAAAATAAAATTAAAAGTATGATACAGAGGAAAGAGGAATAGGTCTATATAGTGTCAAATAAAAAGTATGATACAGAACAAAAAGTTGTAACTTGTGTGGTCATAAACAGGTCTATATAGTGTACTTTGGAGAACACAGAGGAAAGAAAACATTTAATGAGATTGAAGAAACTCACCATTCTTATATGTTCTTTGTGAAAGAATCCGAGGAAGAAACTAAGTCTTCTCTTCTTTACAGATACAAGAACAGTATCAATGGCTTCACAACAGTGCTCACTCGCCATGAAGCATCAAAACTATCTGGTAAACAATAGTTACAAATCTAATAAATGAATGGGTTCTTTTTGAAACTTTTTATCTGTGAGGAAAGTTTTTTCATCATTAAGAATGGGTTTTTGACAGAATAGGAGGAAGTGGTGTCTGTGTTTCGAAGCAAGCCAGGAAAGTACTCTTTGCAGACTATAAGATCATGGGAATTTGTAGGTTTAGAAGATGGGGAGAAGTCGAACAAATTAAAGAAAGATGACTTCTGGTTCAAAGCCAGATATGGAAAAGAAGTCGTTGTTGGCCTCTTGGATAGTGGTAAATGCAATCCCATATTAATTACATCTAAGCCAATCATTGATATATATATATATATATATATTATCAGCAAAAAAGAAGTTTTATGGATGAATAAGCATCCTATCAAAGCAAATCCATCCCAACTAGGTTAGTACCGAAATGCAAGCCCTGATTGGAATCAATGATTAAAAGTATACCAAATGGAACTTGGTTGCATATACAGAATCTTCTATGTTTTGTTTGCTATTAGAATTTTATTTTCCCTCCGTTCAAATTTGAGTTCTTAAGCTTTGATAATCTTTTGAATTTCACATGTAGGGCACTCCAGTGAATATCATTGTAGGTTCTCATGTTTGGGTTGAAGATCCAAATGAAGCTTGGATTGATGGATAAGTGTCAAATATTAACGGATAGGAAGTTGAGATCCGGACTCGTAATGAGAAGACGGTAAAAATATTACATCAACTGGACATTAGTTAGTGCATCAATGTGATGCATTTTTGGAAACTGAAGGTCATAGTTCTACCTGCATAACCTAGTTCCAAAAATTTTTTTGCTGATCAAATTTTAGACTTTAATTTTATCACAATTTTTTTTTTTAAATTTGGGAATTTCTGTTTTGATTGGAAATTTGAGAAAACAAGTCTAAACTAACTGGTGGTCCTGCAGCTTTGCTTGAATTCAATGCTCCTCCATAACATATGTAATCAAATCATGTATGTTGCTTTATTTTTGTTACCGGTGGAAAATATTTCTTCATATTAGAAGGTGTAATTCAGGTGCAAAGAGGATTTTTATGTCCTAATATGATATTATCATTAGTTTATATCATTAGTTATTTAATGTTCATGTTGGTAAGAGAAAGCAATGAATTAATGCAGCTATGGGCGGCTTTGTCATAATATTATGTCCTAATCTGACATTATCACAGACTTATTCTGGAATTATTCTCATCGCCATTAATCCATTCCAAAGACTTCCTCATACGTATGATGATCACATGATGGAACCATACAAGGGAGCACCATTTGGACGATTGAGTCCTCATGTTTTTGCAATTGCTGATGTTACTTTTAGGTGACCTTGTGCTTTGTTTAAATTTTGTAGAGTTTGTTCTTAAAGGATGTTTTAAATGGTCTACTAAATTACTTGAAATGAACCAGGGAAATGATCTATAATGGAAAAAGCAACTCCATTCTGGTCAGTGGTGAAAGTGGGGCTGGTAAGACAGAAACTACCAAGATGCTTATGCGCTACCTTGCCTATTTGGGTGGTCGTAAAGGCATTGAAGGAAGGACGGTTGAGCAACAAGTTCTAGAAGTAAGATGTATGATCTAACTCTAGTTTCATGCTTATTTCGTCAATTGGGCTAGTGCTGGTAAGGATCATGTAAAGTCCTTGAGGTTACCGTTTGAAGTGCGAATTCTGCAACAGGGGCTATATATCCAAGACAGATACATAGAATTGATGCCATGTTATGGTCATCTTCAAAATAGGTGTGATGGTACTCTGAATGTGGACACCAAATGCAACACAAAATATTATCAATGTCCTTCCTATTGACATCATGCTTCCATTGGAGGTGCACTTGTGATTATCATGGCTTACATACATTTCTTACTTCAAAATTAACGTTAAATTAATAGAATTTAGAGTTGTATTATTCATTTTTTTTTTGTCCACATTTCAATTAGCATTTTTGATAGATGGACTTACATTAGTAAAAGGAGAAAACATATGTACAAGGAGCCATATTGCCATAATGCCATTCGTGTGAGCTAGAGGGTCAATCAACATCATAGCCTAGGCCTATAGCAAAATAATGAGATTCAAGCTCTACAAGAGATAAATAAATGAACACTTCTAGAATAAGTATTATTTCAGGAACTGATCTGGTCTTCACATTGCCCTCGCTTAGATTATATGAGGAATTTGTCACATTTCAGTCTGGACTGTTATGTGGCTTTGAGAGGCCCTTTTCCAGAAAATATGACATTGGAAATTCTGTACCCCACAAAGCCAACGACTAATGAACTTTCATGATGTATTTCCTTTACTTTTTGCAATCCTTTATCTGCTATTCTTCTTAATAGAAATTTCCTCATAGTATGAAAGGGGTAATACATAAGGAGAGAATTGGCAAATTCAGAATCTTGCTTATTAGGTGGAGGATGTTCGATGGAATTAGTCTGTTTCCTCAACATCAGACATGCATTGTATGGAATCTTTTAATGTACTCGGATTTCTTTCTGGAAATAATTCTGAAAGCAGATGATGCAGGATACAAACCTGCCAACTTGAGATTTTGTGTTTCTGAAATCGTCTTTAACTTCTTAATATTCATATGCATGATGTGATTTACAGAAAATTTATGGTTTCTTTATGGATATCTTTTGTGGATTTGTAATTGATATACTCGTCTATCAAATGCAGTCAAATCTAGTTCTTGAAGCATTTGGCAATGCAAAAACTGTTCGAAATAACAATTCTAGGTGAAATCTCTTAGTCAGTCTATGAACCTGCACTCTTTCACATACATAGAAAAATGGTGCATTTTTCAAAATGTTGTTCTTAATGATGCTAACTTGATTTTAATTATTGGTACAGCCGCTTTGGTAAATTTGTTGAGCTTCAATTTGATAAGCATGGTAAAATTTCAGGAGCAACCATTAGAACTTACCTTCTTGAGAGATCTCGTGTTCGCCAAATTTCAAACACAGAACGCAACTATCATTGATTTTACCTTCTTTGTGCAGCACCACCAGAGGTAGGTTTTATGCCTGATGTTCTTTCATATTTCAGATTCCTTGATGAATGTCTCTTAAATTTATAGTCAATACATCTTTTTAATTGTTTCCAAATCTCATCAGGAGGATCTCATCAGGAACTTAAGAAATTTAAGTTAGGAAGTCCTAAAATGTTTCGCTATCTGAATCAAATCAAATTGCTATGAACTTGTTGGTGTAAGTGATGCTCATGATTATCTCGTCACTAGGAGAGCCATGGATATTGTTGGAGTCAGTCAGCAAGAACATGTATTGCCTTGAATCCAAAAATATTTCTGCTGCATCCATTTTAGCTCAATAAAATAAAATTGGGAATAACTTCTCTGTTTCTTTCAGGATGCAATTTTCAGAGTTGTGGCTGCAATTCTTCATCTAGGTAGCATTGAATTTGCCAAAGGAATAGAAATTGATTAATCTATTCTGAAAGATGACAAATCAAAATTTCATCTTCAAACGATAGCAGAACTTCTAATGTGAGACTAGATCATTGACATTTTCATGGTTTGATATCTTCCTTTTGGTGGTTGATCCTGTACAAGTTAATTTAATTCTTGTTTCAGGTGTGATACTGTTGCACTTGAAGATGCACTACTAAAGCAGGTAATGATCACCCTAGAAGAAGTTATTAAAATAGCTGAAGTACTTTTAACTTCTGTCTTCTGAACTGGTTGGCACACTAAAATGGTTAAATAGCATCGAATGTCAACAAAACTTAACACATACGACTAACTAGGCATAAATGACTTATAGGAAAAGACGGGACTCAAAATTGATATGCATAGTTAAACAAGTATGTTGCTGAAGTTATGTATATTGATTGATCCATCAATGTCTAATTGTGTTCTTGCTGGGAAATTAGGATCCAGTGAGTGTTTATACTTTTATGCATAGTTGAACAAGTAAGCTGACCGACGGAACTTGTTTTGATTGATCTATCATTGCCTAGTTATGTTCTTGACCTCTTCTTGGGGGATTAGGATACTTTTCAATATGCTTTCATGTGGATTATGTGGTGATATCGTGGCGTTGTGTATACAAAGCATTTTGGCTTTTGCACTCTAATAATGCCATTATCTATAAATTACTTTGTTGATTGAGTTCTCTTTGTATGGCCTTGGACTGTCAAAATTTTCCCCGTCTATCATGTTATGTACAGAAAAATTCACAGATATTTTAATGCGACATATTATAAAAAAATGTTTCATATGTGGTGCACCCACATAATTGTGTTTGTATTATGAAGCTACAATTTTCAAATTTAGTGTTGAGGTTTGAAAGTTCTGAAATATCCTTTTTTACATATGATTTTGTCACTAGAAAGCATCCTTAGGTTGGAAGAGAAAATTTAGCTCTTGTTAAAATAATTGGAGTGGGCTTTGCCAATAATTAGCTAAATGAATGCAATACATTTTAGAGAATACCCCCAAGCATGCTAGATAAAAGAATATTAAGAACAAACGATGTTAAAAGGCCCCAAACATGCTAGGTAAAAATGTAAAACACAAGACATAAAAGGCTCGTTCGGGGGTCAAAATTGCGAAATGACCATTGAAACCACTGAAACTTGGCACAGACAGCTTGTTCAAGCCTAAATAGACTTGTAGGAACAAACAGGACCTCAATTGGATCTCCGATTAAAAAATTAGAAGGAAAATTGTAAAACACAAGACTTAAAAGGCCCGTTCGGGGGCTGAAATTTCAAAATGACCACCGTAACCACCGAAACATGGCATGGACAGCTTGTTCAAGCCTAAATAGACTTGTAGGAACAAACAGGACCTTGATTGGATTTCCGGTTAGAAAATTACAAGAAAAAATGTAAAACACAAGACTTAAAAGGCCCGTTCGGGGCCGAAAGTGCGAAATGACCACCGAAACCACCGAAACTTGGCACGGACAGCTTGTTCAAGCCTGAATAGACTTGTTGTCACGACCCGAACCCGCCCCCGTGGGTGACTACTCAAACAGATATTCCTACGATGAACAGATAAAATTTCAAACCACATATTTTCACATAGTGGAACACAAAATCATATCAAAATACATAATCACATCATGTTAAGGACCAATTAACATACTACGGAACAGGGGTGTCACACTTGTAGGAACAAACATGACCTCGATTGGATCTGCGATTAGAAAATTAGAAGGAAAATTGTAAAACACAAGACTTAAAAGGCCCATTCAGGAGCCGAAATTGCGAAATGACCACCGAAACCACTGAAACTTGGCACGGACAGCTTGTTCAAGCCTAAATAAACTTGTAGGAACAAACGGGACCTCGATTGGATTTCCGGTTAAAAAATTAGAAGGAAAAATGTAAAACACAAGACTTAAAAGGCCCGTTCGGGGGCCAAAATTTCGAAATGACCACCGAAACCACCAAACTTGGCACGGACAACCTTTTCAAGCCTAAATAGACTTGTAGGAACAAATGGGACCTTTATTGGATCTCCGGTTAGAAAATTAGAAGGAAAATTATAAAACACAAGACTTAAAAGGCCGTTCGGGAGCCGAAATTGCGAAATGACCACCGAAACCACCAAAACTTGGCACGGACAACTTGTTCAAATCTAAATAGACTTGTAGGAACAAACGGGACCTCGATTGGATTTCCGGTTAGAAAATTACGAGAAAAAATGTAAAACACAAGACTTAAAAGGCCCGTTCGGGGCCGAAATTGCAAAATGACCATTGAAACCACCGAAACTTGGCACGGGCAACTTGTTCAAGCCTAAATAGACTTGTATGAGCAAACATCACCCGATTGGACTTCCCGTTACAAAATTAAAATCAAAATTGTGAAATTCATATCGAGGTTTTTTTTTTTTTTTTGTCAATCTAATATTGTTTTTTCTTTTTTCATGTGACAGATTGGCAATGGTGGAAAACAATTCGGGCGGCATCAGAAGATTTGATTTTGTGTTTTTGAAAATATTTTGACGTATGATTTTGGTAAATGATTTATGGATTAAATGTTTAGCATCAAAATATTTGGTTTTGTATTTTTAAAAATATTTTGACATAGGATTTGGTAATATATTTATGGGTTTGACGTTAGTAGTTTGTAAGTACTTTGGTATGCATGTTTTAGATTGTCAGAGAATTGCAATTATGTTTATTGGAATTTTTCATAGCTATTAATTTTGAAGTAGTATGAATGTCTTGCACATGTGTATTATTATTTACATTACATTTGTGTATATATTGTGCACAGGAAAACAAGTGTTTCGGATTATTTTGAACAGAAAAATTATTAAAATCAAAATTTTTGTACTGAATTTTTAGTGACAGGTGGTATTTTGGTCGCTGTTAATATATTTGGCGACAACATATTGTTTTTGTCGCTAAAAGTTAGTGGTTATTCCAAGAACTTTTAGCAACCAAAACTTACTCGTCGCTAAAAACGTGATTTTTAGCGACCAAATTAATTTTGTCGTTAAAAAGTACTTTTGGCGACACATTTATTTGTCGCCAAAACTACATAGCCTATCCAAATTTTAACCTTTTAGCGACAAATTGTAATTTTATAGCGACAAAATATATGATTTTTGGTGACCAATTTTGCTTGTCGGTACATGTCTATACACGGTGACAATTTCTGATTTCGTCGCCAATACTTTTAGTGACAGGCCTTTGGCGACAAATTGTATATTTGTTGCTGATTCTTTTGGCGACCAATTTTTGGGTCGCCAAATGTGTTTTTTGTTATACTGCCTGGTACCGGAGGTTCCATTATGGGACTTACTATGCATGACCAACATGATATGTTATGCTAAGGGAAGTGTACCACACATGATTTGAATATGGATATGACTGTAGTTCTTTTCTGATACGAATATGAATATGAATATGAATATCCTACATTTCCGATCTGATAAGAGATTGATTTTCTGATTTCTGCATTCAATATGGTCATCATTCATTAAACCCCCTTTACGCTGTTATTATTCACTGGGCTTTAGCTCACTCCTTATATTATGTATGTAGGTGAGCAAGTACGAGACCAAGCCCGGGGTTGATAACCTGCACCCTAGTTTTGTCAGCCAACCGTTGCGCCTCCCGAGGAGGTTCCAGTTGAAGTCAATTGCCATGGCTGTTTTTGTAGTTATGCTAGTCTCCGTCTGTTTGTAAAGTCAGGACCTGGGAACTACAGTCTGTAAATAATATTGTAAATATTGGTGTCCCTTGACTAGCATGCTTATGATCATAATAAATTTGACTTACTCTGTCCCATGTACGTCATCACAACTGATTGGACTTTGTTTATTTTGTCTAGTTGCTTCCGCAGCCCCTTAATACTTGTTAATCTACTAAGAGACCTTTGGTAATCTGAGGATTACTGGCCGGTTACGACGCTAAACCTATAGGAACGGGTTTGGGTCGTGACACATACTTTCTACTTTTCACTAGTTAAAAAAAAAAAAAATACACTCTTTATTTTACCTAATTACTTATTGTGTTCTCAAACCACACTCTTTATTTTAGCTAATCATTCAAACTAACTTAATTAATTTTTAAAACAAAAAATACTAATTGTTGATATTTTACTAATATAAATTTGCAATAACAATAAATCTGCCCATACAAACATATAAAACTTGTAGAATGAAGAGAAAAAAAATATAAAATACAAAATAAATTATTTCGTAATTCATCAAACAGAATTGAAAGAACATATAAAATTGTTACATACACATATACATATATAAAATATATAAAATCCCAAATCTAAAACATAAATATACAAAAATCCAAGATATATACATATATATTTATTTGGAGAGTCTCTGGGGCTCTTCAATTGTAGCCACAAAAAAGGGAGGATGATAAAGTAGCTAGCTCAATAGCTAGCCCATTGGAACTCAAAATTAAAGCTACATTGGCTAAAATGCCTAACAAACATTTTTTAACTATCCCCTTGCAAGTTAACGAAACTATATAATATTATAATTTAATATGTTTCTAAAAATTTAAATTTTTTTTAAATTTTAGTTGGACCCCCATCCATTTAAAAATTTTGACCATCTTAATTTTAATTAATCAAGAAACTTTATTTGCCTTGATTAATCAGACGGTGATCAACACGTGAAAATTTAATTTAAGTGTCTACAATGCTTATTGTACTATTTTTGCTTTGTTTGGTGTAAACTCTTTTTTTGGATGGTCTCTGGAAGTGCTGATTTAGGCACCGTTTGGGAAGGTGGGTTGGAGGCTTTTTTGGCTATTTTAGCCACAAAAAACAAAATAGGCTATTTTAGCCATAACAAACAAAACATCACATCCAACCCATAATCATTACATTCTTCTCTCACAAAAAAACTCAAAAAAGCCAAAAAGTCAAAAAACCCTTCCCAACCCAAGCTTTTAAGCCCAGGCTAAAATAGTCAAAAAAGCCAAAAAGCCAAAAAGCCAACCCACTTCCCAAACGGAGGCTTAGCTTTCTTTAATGGATTTTCTTCTTTAAAAAAAAAACAAAAAACAAAATTACTATATTAGGATGTATTCAACTCTTTCTTTTCTTTATAGATGGAGAAATATTTAAACATTGCAATTTGCAAGTAAATAATTTTATTCTCCCTTCTATTTCATGTCAAAAGAGTGTGTTAATAGACTAATTCAACCAGTGTTTATTTTTTTTAATTATTATTTGCCTTTGTTTTGCACTATGGCCTGAACCGATTAGTAGGCAAGTATTAATTTGCAATTTGGAGTCTAAGAAAGTTGAATTTCACTGACGCGGTCGTATTTAAACCTTAGATTTATATATAAATTTATAGCCAAAAAATAAAAATGAATAAAATATAGAATAATGCTTGGGACCCCTTTTTGGGGGTCACCCCTTCACCCCCCTTGTCACGTGGCGGGTGGTGATTGGAGGAGTAGGAAAAAAAAGAAAAAGAAAAAGAAAATGTAACAAATGAGAGAGAGAGGGTCAAAGGAGGTGGGAGGAAAAGGGGGATGAATCATTGTTGTAAAATATAACCCTTTTTTTTCACTTTTTACAATTCTTTCAATTTTATTTTTCTTCATTGTCAGGTTAAATATTGATTGTTAAATATTGATTGTTAGATATACTATATACCGTTATGTAACAGGATTTTGGCCAATCAATATTGTTATTCAATAAAAAAAAAGAAAAAATATTATAGATCCCAAATAAATTAACCCTAGCATGATTGAAAAAAAAATAAATAAATACCTAGTAACGAAAACTATAGGAGATTGTATTGGTGAGATCCAACGGTGAACCAAAATAATAATTACCGATATATTAATTGATATGGTCCATTATTATCATTATTTGGAATCATACTCCTCACGCATTTAAGATTTAAACACTGCTTTAATATTCACTCTTCTCTATACACTTTTAGTGTCCAATGAATTTTTTTACTTTGGAAAAATGGCATTTGTCTCGTTGTCCCATGCAGCGACGGAGTCAAGAAATTAAATCAGGAGGGATATTTATTAATTATAATTTTAATTTTTTTCATAATCAATAATAAGAAGATAATAATAATTTTTGAATTAATATTAAATACAAATACTTAGTAAATAAATTGTTACAAAAGTATTTTCACATAAAATTTTACAATTAATTTTGAGTAAAATCGAAAAGAAAGTATTGCTTATAACTAGTGTATCATGGACAATGTAAAAATGTCATATATTTAAGTCGTAAAATAAATTATATAATGGTAAGATAAATCAAATTTTTACAAAATTTGAGTAAAAATTTCATATAATAGTGATATCACGTCATTGTTGATATATGATCTATCACCAACCAATAGTAAAGTAACATATGAAGGGTGAACTCCACATGCAAATATAACTAACACTCTAATAATTTTTACATATATATAGTGAGATTAATTATATTTGCATATCAATAATAATAGATATTACCTTTATATTGAGATTTTTTCACAAAATTTTTATACATAGAAATATAATTTGTTGTACTCACTACATTTTTAATAAAACAATCATTATTATTTTCATAAATTTTAAAATGTCCTTGATATTTTATTTTAAATATTATTTTTATTTAAGATTTTATTTATATATATATATATGTATATGTAAAAAAAAAAGAAAAATCCATGGGCACGTGACCACCATAAGCACCATGGGGCTCCGCCACTGGTCCCATATATCTATAATCAGAAAAGTTTATTTTTAATAAAATATTTTCATTGTGTAGTTGTGAATGACGGAATAAAAAGAGACATTTATTTTGAATAAGATCGCGGGGATAATAGGGGTTAAGCATCATATCATCTGTCTAATAGGGGTGGGCGCGGGTCGGTTGCGGCTATGGAACCTCAAATTCGTCATCTGTCTGTCAAATTGACTGATTGAAAAAAATGAATCCGCATCCGTTCGCCAATCCGACAGATGTGGATTGAGTGGATTGGCAGTTTGACGGATCGATGCGAATCGGTTTGGCGGTTTAAAATTTTATAAATTTTCAACATAATTCAACTTATGCACTTCCTCAAAAAAAAAAAAATATTACAATCAATGACTTAAAAAAGTATTACAATCACTGTATATCTCATCCAAAGAAAGAAAGTTTGAAACTTTAGAATATTACAATCACTATATGCATCATCCACATATTACAATCACAGCGTGATTCATCCGCATATAGTATTACAATCTGTAGTTTTTAAAATATAAAAATAATTCAAACAACTAAAACCATAAACAAAGCAATAGTAGAGATTGTATGTATCTGTATTGTTACATCTATATATATGTTTTGAAAATAAAAACCAACCAGTATATATCATATTTTCTATTTTTAGAGTTAGATTTAAAACTAAAAAATATAGATAAATAATACGTTTATTTTTTTCAATTCAAAAAATATATTCAAGTTGAAAACTTTTTTTCAACAAAATATTTAAACTCTTTTTCAATTGAAAATACAAACAAAATATTTAAACAAATTGAAAATATAAAGTTTTATAAATTAATATGGGTGTTCACGGTTTGATGGTTCGGTTGCGGCCAAAGGAATCTCAAATCCGCCATCCGTCCGCCAAATTGACGGATTGGAGAAAATCAATCTGCAACCGTCCGCTCGTCATCACGCATCCGTCTAAAATGCGGTGGATCGGATCGGTTTAGTTCGGTCAGTTTTGACGGATCGGTATATCCGCTGCTCACCCCTACTGTCTAAGAATTCTTTGTTTTATTGTTTTAATATATTTATGGTCGTTAAATTATGTAAAAAATTTAAAATATAAAAATCTTAAAAACATAATTTAAAAAATGAGTGAATATGATTTTTTTTTTTTTTTTTTGAACTGAGTGAATATGAATTGAAACCGAAAAATTATGGTTGGTTGGTCAGCACAACATCATATATGTCAACAAATTAGATTAGGTAAAAAGCATTGTGGAATTAATCATTGAAAATGGAAAATCATTGAAAGTGGATTTTCAACCAAGTCACCTAACTATCCAACAAATTTAGGAAAATGTCACACATTTGACTATGTTTTTTTTTTAATAACTAGGCACAAAGATAATAAACCTACATTAATACAAATGAGACTCATTATATAAAAATATTGGTAAAAAAAACGAGTATAATATTACAAAAGATTTATTTTTATTAACGAGCTAATTTACTATTTTGAACTTATTGAACTATTTTAGTTTAATCATTTTTATTCAAGAGGAGTGTTTTATTAGAATGATATGGCTCATTTAAAACCATTAGTTAGAAATTAAAAAAACATCATCATAAATTATAATTGCATAAATGTCATTGTTACATTGTTACATCATTCTGTATGACATTTTTGTATAAAAAATCTCCATGTTTTGCATTTTTCTTACAAGACTAATGTGCCAAAATGTCTTCCATGAAACAGCAATTGAAACAACACTGTGGTCCATAGAATGGGGCATTGCAGAACTCGTCAACCATCCACAAATCCAGAAAAAGCTCCGGCAAGAACTCGATGCCGTGCTCGGCCCTGGCACCCAAATCACCGAGCCGGACACTCACAACAAGCTCCATACCTCCAAGCCGTAGTCAAAGAGACTCTCCGCCTCCGCATGGCAATCCCTCTCCTAGTCCCTCACATGAACCTCCACGATGCCAAGCTCGGCAGCTACGACATCCCCGCCGAGAGCAAAATCTTGGATAATGGGTGGTGGCTCGCCAACAACCCCGAAAGCTGGAAGAAACCAGAAGAGTTTAGGCCCGAGAGGTTCTTGGAAGAGGAGGCTAAGGTTGAGGTCAATGGAAATGACTTCCGGTGCCTTCCATTCGGTGTTGGTAGGAGGAGCAGCCCTGGGATGATACGTGCTCTGCCAATTCTGGGTATTACTTTGGGGCGATTGGTGCAGAATTTTGAGCTGTTGCCGCCTCGTGGACAGTCGAAGATTGATACTGCTGAGAAGGGAGGGCAGTTCAGCATGCACATTTTGAAGCATTCAACTATTGTGATGAAACCGAGATCGTTTTAAATTTCATCTTCTTGGTTTTGAATAATATTAGGAATCATGAAAAAAATATCATGAAATGCATCATAAATATTTTTCACCTTTTAATTAGTGTGTGGTATTTTATTATATGTGTAATTCAAAAGTGGAGAATATTTCATGATCATCTTCATGATATTTTTTTCATGATACCTAGCATTATTCCTTCGTTTTTGCTTGTAGTTTTGGCAAAAACTTGGGGTAATGTGGTTTCAATTTCACTACTGGACTGTAAATCTATGGATCTGTAAGAATAATTCATAAGTTTGGAATAAGTTTTTTGTTCTATTTGGGTTTGTGTGTGTATGTGATTAAAAGGATTATGATGGAAGTTGGAGAAATTTGCTGCCAATTACATAGCACCCAAAGACAAAGAGCACCCACTATCAATAGATGTCGGGGTCAAGGCATAGTAGGAGAGTTGTGTCCCTCTTTGGAGCCACTTTCATGATCTAAAATGTTGTAGAATATACAATATACACTAACACAAATTTGTTGCTGAGAAACTGTCTAAAACTAGAAATTCTAGCAGCAGTTCCAGTAAATAGTTATATCATCCACCAAAAATAGAAGAATGGTACCATGCTCGGTCTTGCAAACAAAAAGAATATAATCATAAGGACTTGCCATGCTCAAGGTGTCTGGGACCATACAGAGCACGTGGAAGCTTATAGACGTGATGTGGTCAATGGGCATACCTTGGAAGAGATTGTATGTAGACATCTTCTATTATCATTAATAAATGCATTTTTGGCATCCACTTGATACAATTGCCACTTGTGAATGACAGCTACAACAAGAAGACTACAAACCAAAGTAAGATGTGCAATCGGAGCAAATTTCTCCTTACAGTCAACACCATACTCCTATGTAAGGCCCTTAGCAACATGATGAGCTTTATATTGCTCAATAGATCTATTAAAGCGAGTTTTAATTTTATAGACACACTTGCATCCAACTGCAATTTTGTCATCAGAAATATCAACCAAACCCTAAGTATGAGTTTTGGCATTATCATAGCAGAATATTTTGACAGAACAAAACTAGTTTCACTACAAGAAAAGGGGGTAAAAAACACGGAAGCATTAGCGACGGCAATTTTCCCGTCGCAAAAAATGGTTTTTTGCGACGGCAGCCTCAACCGTCGCAAATGAGGGCTTTAGCGACGGCATTGTCCCCGTCGGTAATAAGAAATGCGCGGTAGGAAGTAAATGCATCAGTATTAGCGACGGTTATTTTTACCGTCGCCAAAAGCAATTTTTTGGAGACGGCGTACGGTTGCTGTCGCGAATATTTTACATATTGCGACGGCAATTGTCCGTCGCAAATAAGTGTAAGTTAAACGGCGTCGTTTTATGCATAAATTACTTGACATTTGCGACGGTGTAAAACCTACCGTCGCAAAAAGTGAATTTTTTTTTCCCCCTCTTCATCTTGCCGCTCGATCAAAAGTGAAACCTATATCCAAATCCCTAAATCTGTGAAACCAAGTTCTTTCCCCCAAATCCCTGCGAAGTCGAACGGCGAACGGTGGTGCGGTGGTGCGGCGGTGCTGCGGCGAGGACGAACGGTGGTGCGGTGGTGCGGCGGTGGTGCGGCGAGGACGAACGGTGGTGCGGTGGTGCGGCGGTGGTGCGGCGAGGACGAACGGTGGTGCGGTGGTGCGGCGGTGGTGCGGCGAGGACGAACGGTGGTGCGGTGGTGCGGCGGTGGTGCGGCGAGGACGAACGGTGGTGCGGTGGTGCGGCGGTGGTGCGGCGAGGACGAACGGTGGTGCGGTGGTGCGGCGGTGGTGCGGCGAGGACGAACGGTGGTGCGGTGGTGCGGCGGTGGTGCGGCGAGGACGAACGGTGGTGCGGTGGTGCGGCGGTGGTGCGGCGAGGACGAACGGTGGTGCGGTGGTGCGGCGGTGGTGCGGCGAGGACGAACGGTGGTGCGGTGGTGCGGCGGTGGTGCGGCGAGGACGAACGGTGGTGCGGTGGTGCGGCGGTGGTGCGGCGAGGACGAACGGTGGTGCGGTGGTGCGGCGGTGGTGCGGCGAGGACGAACGGTGGTGCGGTGGTGCGGCGGTGGTGCGGCGAGGACGAACGGTGGTGCGGTGGTGCGGCGGTGGTGCGGCGAGGACGAACGGTGGTGCGGTGGTGCGGCGGTGGTGCGGCGAGGACGAACGGTGGTGCGGTGGTGCGGCGGTGGTGCGGCGAGGACGAACGGTGGTGCGGTGGTGCGGCGGTGGTGCGGCGAGGACGAACGGTGGTGCGGTGGTGCGGCGGTGGTGCGGCGAGGACGAACGGTGGTGCGGTGGTGCGGCGGTGGTGCGGCGAGGACGAACGGTGGTGCGGTGGTGCGGCGGTGGTGCGGCGAGGACGAACGGTGGTGCGGTGGTGCGGCGGTGGTGCGGCGAGGACGAACGGTGGTGCGGTGGTGCGGCGGTGGTGCGGCGAGGACGAACGGTGGTGCGGTGGTGCGGCGGTGGTGCGGCGAGGACGAACGGTGGTGCGGTATGCTCTCTCTCTCTCTCTCTGTCTCTCTCTCTGTATAGATATATACATATGTATCATCTATATATATACGTATATAAATCTGTATCATCTATAAACTACATTGACTTCACACTGAAGGTAACTGACCTAAGCTAAACCATACTCACCTAAACACAACTCTCTACACTTAGAGAGTACCTTTCATCTTCTCCGATTACTCATTCCCACACTGGAGGGGTTATCCGGCCAGCCCCGGCCGGGCAGCTCTAATAGTGCTCATTGCTACAGGATACTGAATCAAGTGCGGAGCTCTGATCCACAATCATCTAGTGCGGTATTTAGTATGCACAATTGGTGCAGTGAACGTGGACGACTTTGTCTTCGAGTTCTACGCTTGATTCCGGCAATGGGGATTGAGGACATCCCACATTTGGCACTGACTCCATAAACGGAGGAGACAAAGGATAAAGGCTTGGCACTCCTGACAGTCTTGGAAGAACAAACCAGGAACAACAATCGGACTCTCGAATCTATTGAGCATCGATTGTCCTTCGCTGGAGGTTCTTCTCATCATTTTTTACTAGAAAAGGATTACAGGGATCGAATCCTTGACTCTATGGGAATGGAGATACAGGAACTAAAAGCACAACTTAAAAAGGTGATGGGTGACCCGACGGAGAAGAGGACTGACGCAGAGCCCTTTCGCCTGCGACATTTCTAGTGGCCGGTGAGCCTCCTACACCCTTGTTTGGGCCAGATGTGTGGTTTGGGGCCTTCATTGCTCAAGATAGTGCAAGAAAGTGCATTTTCGAAGCTCAACCGGTCTCCGTTTTGACCTCAGACCGTGTCTTCTGTGCGTACCACTTGAATACGGGTGCGGTGTATCCTTTTTGTATCCTTTTGTCTTCGAAAGTTGCCCTGCATGCGTTGTTTTACAACATTTTGACGTGAACGCGTGTTGAGTTATACGTCATTGTGCTCGCATTGTATGCACTCACAGCGGTCTGGCGAGACCTTAAATACGCCCGGTCTAGGAGACCTTAAATCCTCTGAAGGTGCAATTCCTTCGGTATTTGTTATGCACACACCTTGTGCATTGCACACGTTATCATTTGTTGTTATGCATGTCTGCATGTGTTGTAGCACACATCATCCCTTGCATCGTTATGCATGTCTACACGCATTGTAACACGCACAATTTGCATCGTCATGCATTTTTCCCCAGCACTCGGTCTAGGAGACCTTAAAATCCTCTGAAGGTGCAAGTCCTTCGGTGTTTGTCGTGCTCGAACGACTTTCGGTAGATGCACTATGAAACCCCGAATGTTCAAGATATGACAAGTTTTCTGAAAAAGATACTTAGCTATGCATACAGAAACAAATAAACCATATGTTCTCTTTATTGATAAACACACGGATATGGATTATAATTCACGTTGAGCATTGAATTGTTATGTATTATTATTCACTGAGCTTGACTCACTCTATTTTATGTTTGTTTCTGTAGGCACTCAACCTGGAGATCAACCTTCACTTGTGGCTTTAGTTACCCAGTTGTGAAACCCTGAGTATCTAAGCCCTTAGATGTTGATTGTTCAAGTTATGGAGTTTTGCTAGTTTTAATTTGTACTCTAAATGTCTGTTAAGATCGGCGTATATGTATATGTACATAGCTATCTTCAGGTGCACGTCACTGTATATTTAACTGCATTATGTTCTGTTTGTGATCCTGGCATGGTAGTGGTAGCGCAATGGATATATTGTTATAATTATTATTATTTTTGTTTGCTATTATATACTATTAAATGCTTCCGTTCAGGCCCCGTAGATTATATTCATCAGGTTTTAATATGACTATCTCAA
>NW_021026564.1:996907-1030549 GCF_004153795.1 Camellia sinensis
GAAGAGAAGAGAAGAGGAGAGAGAGAGAGAGAAGAGAGAAGAGAGGAGGCGAGAGAGAAGAAGGAGAAAAGATGATCGACAGTGATGGTGGCATCGCCGGTGGATATCGCCGAATCGCCAATCTCCTCTTTCAGAATCTGTTTCCTCTTTTTCTTTTCTTTTTTTTCTTTCTAGTAGATCTGGATTTGAAGATGAAAGGGGGGGGGGGGAAATTTTTTTTTGTTGATGATGATAATGTGTTGATGATGATGATGTTGATGAAGATGTTGAATGTGTTGATGATGATGATGATGTTGATGAAGTTGTTGATCAGACTCTGTTTTCTCCTCTCTTTTTTTTTCCCTAGCAGATCTGGATCTGAAAAGAATTTTTTTTTTTGTTGATGATGTTATTTGTGTTGATGATGATGATGATGTGTCCAGCTCCTTCTTCTCTCTTTCTTGTTTCTTCTTCTTCTTCCCCTTCATGTTCTTCATCTTCAGAAAAAACGAGAAAGAAAAAGAAAAAGAAAAAAATCAAAATGTTGTCGGGACTTGGGCCATTTGAGCCTGATAATTTTCGAGCTACCAAATGGTGTTGTTTGCACAAATATAGGCTACTTGAAAAATTATTAAATAGCTGTTGATATATTATTATGTAGTGATTTCGAAACATGAAAAAAAAAGGTTTGGTCATCTTTAATTTTTCATTTATTTGATAACTGTGAGTCAACATTATTTCACCTCATAAATTTCTTATTACATTATTAATTATGAACATTAGGGGATAATTATATTACTTAATACTCTAGAATTTTTAATGACCTATGCATATTGTTAAATTATATCACATTATTAATTGATATACTTGTTAATACATTAATTAATATGTATAGCATTATTCATTGTTAAACAAAGACCGACTTAGTTTAGTAATGACCCATGCATTGAAAGCAACGCGGACCATTCACATGATGGGTTCATGTTGACCAACTCAAGTAGAAAAAATGTATATAAATTAATAAGTTTTATAAAATTGGCTTATAATAATGAAACTTTAAAATATTCTTTTTATGGGAAACTTTAAAATATTAAAGAAGACAAATATTAGAAATTCTAAAGTTTAGACCTACAAAAGAGTTGAGTTTATATACTTGAATGTGTTATAAATTAATAATTTCGCTTATTATGCTATATTATTATAAGTGTCAAATTAGGGAAGCATTTTTAAAATTTCAAACTTCCTACTCTAAAATATTAGCAGTTTTAAATTTTAAAATAAAGATTTTCTAATGTAAATCATTCACAAATAATACTCAATTCTATAAGTCATAATAGATCCATTGCTTAAAAGCTTTTCTTCTTTATATCTTCATTTCAATTCCTTAATGTACTCACTCCAAGATATAATTTTTTTAACGATCAATTATTTTGGTTCCCAAAATTATTATTTTGATCTGTAAATATTTTTAGTGACAAATATAAATTCGTCACCAAAAATGTTGCACAAATTTTATTTTATTCTCTGTTCAACTTGGTTTACCAAAAAATATTTCACACAAATTTTATGAAAAAAACATTAACTGTTTTAAAAAATAGTTTAGAATAATTAGTGTAATGTGAATCACACCAAAATAAATACCAGCTACACTTTGATAACTTTTTGAATAATTTTTTAAAATTCCATAATATTGCTATTGATACTTCATTTTTATTATTGTCGAAAGAAAAATAAATAAATATTCTTATTATATTTTTACTATTGGCATTTTTATTTTAAAATAAAATTAAGTTGTACTATCATAGATAATTGTAATTTGTGTTGTAAGTGACTATTCATTTTATTTCGGATAAATTACACTTTCCACTCATGTACTTTATATCAAATCTCATTTTGATTCCTATACATGAAATTATGATAGTTAACCCCTTATACTTCTTATCAAATCCTACTTTGATCTCTACACATAAAATCGTGACAGTCAACTCCTTATACTTTTGATCAAATCTCACTTTAATCCCTATACAAGTGTTAATGTTTTCCTTTTTGTACTCCATTGTTTAAATCTTTGATAGAATCCAGTCATGTGATTACAAAATGATGGCAAGAGAGGAAAATCATCCTCATTTTCTACTAATATACTTTTTTCCAAAATTTAAATTAAATTATAACTGCATTAAGTTAAAATAAATTGTAAACAATTCAAAAGATGAATTAAAATTTTGAATAAATTGAAATCACGAAATTCTATTTTCCATAGTAACACAATCTTCTATCTATTTCGTTTTTTTTTTTTTTTTTTCCTCTTTGATTGCTTTCCTGCCTTTTTAATTTCTGAAGTTCTATTTTCTTACTTCTTCGTTTCAATTTTCACCATACGAAGGTCATTGACACTTGTGTAAGGATTAAAGTGAGATTTGATAAAAAGTATAGAGGGTTGACTGTCACGATTTCATATGAAATGATTAAAGTAGGATTTGACCAAAAATGTAAGGAATTAACTGTTATAATTTCATGTGTAGAGATCACAATATGATTTTATACAAAGTACAAAGGTACAAAATATAATTTAACCTTTTATTTCATTTGTACTTGAGATATATTGTAATAAAAAACAAAAGGAGCATAAAGGAAGTAATTTTAATTGATTGATAATTTGTTCGTTAGACAAAAATAGAAACATTTCAATCTTATTGATAAAAAAGAAATTGATTTTTTTTTTTATAATTTTCAAAAGGGTCCTGCTACGTTTCATGAAAACTGTCATGAAAACCATCTGCACCGTTGGATCATGAGACACATACCTGATCTAACGGTGCAGATGGTTTTCATGACAATTTTCATGAAAATTCTTGAAGACACCTAGCATTTCCCTTTTCAAAAAGAAATTGATTGGTCACATTTTTCAAATATGATTTCCAACCCACACGCAATCAATGAAAATTTTGTCATTTTTTTTGTCCCAAAGCAAGCACGACTGTATCATAGTTGGTAAAATCCCATTGTGGGACCCAACTCGAATAAAATATAAGGGATTTTATACATAAATTTTAATTTATGAATTTATATTTTATTAAATTTCAATTAAAATTTTTTGAATCTTTAAGTCTCATTAAATTTTTAATAGTTGATATTTATTTTGATTTTTAAAATATTAACTTTCAAATTGAAAAAAACTTTTAAAAAAAATTATGTGTAAAAAATAATAATAAAAAACTTTTGAATTGTTTTTTTTTTTTAAAAATTAAAAAAATTGAATTATTTTTTTGTGTAAAACTGAAAATTTTGTGTTTTTAAAAAGCATGATGATGGAGCATTGATGTACAAAACTAAAAAAAAAAAATTAAAAATTAAAAAATTGATAATGTTTTCAGTTTTAAAACTGGAAAAAACTGATAATGTTCTTGGTTTTATTAAATAGTTGAATCAAATTAATAAGTAGAAGGGAAAAAACGCTTAATCTTATGATTTTTTTTTTCATTAGTTAGTGAAACAATTATCTAGAACATTACTGTGCAAATTGATAATGTTCTTAATTTTAAAAATTAGAAAAAAAATTGATAATATTTTCAATTTTATTAAATATGACTTATTAGTTCAAAAAATCTTAAATAGGACCTGAACTATCATACCACTTATAAATATGACTTTAAGTAATTAACTCTAAAATAATCTACATTGAAATCATATATCAAATCATACAAATCTTATATAAAGAAAGAATAATGTTATGTGCACTAATTAGTGTACTGTAGACACTCCATTTTTGACCGACTTTAAGACTCAGACATCACCAGTTGAGCACTTGGTGATATTGCATGTTGTGCTTGTTCAGAAGTCTCAGAGTCGCGGCTACGAGCCCTGTCTCCGGACTTCCAAACTCTCTACGGTGCCTTGCCTCGGTTTGCGAACCAGACTCGGTTTTCTCTATTTCTTGTCCTGAGGGGGGGAGAGGTCCGGTAGATCATCTCTCAGTGGCCGTAGGCTACGTTTCGTGGTCGTAGGCCATTTTGCCCATTTCAGAGTCCGGTTTCCGGTTTTTCGGAATCGTTGGCTGTGTGCCTCGGTTCGGGACCGCCTAACCATCTCCGTTTGCCCCGGTTTTTGGCATGCTTCCTATTTTCTCCCTTTTGAGGGACACTGGGGTCTCTGAAACCCACTTCGTGGCCGAACGCCACTTTTGGTGCTTAACAGCCCATTTTCGGGATCCCGAACTGCGTGTTTTGGCTCCCGAACTTTCGTTTTGCATCGATTTTCGTTCATTTTTGGCAGGTACCTCTGTTTTATCACAGGGAAGGTCACTGAAGGGTGGGAGGCCAGTAATTGTTGCAGCAACCAGTTATATCTCCTCCGGAGCCCTCCGACGCCCGTTTTTCTGACTTCCGGGCTAATGTTGAACACCTTGGAGTTAATGTTGTCAACTTTCAACCACATATCTGTGATGTACACACATGGGAGGACCCTAAAAAATGGTGGCCGGCCAGTATTTTTTCTTTCCATTTTTGCCCCTCCTCTTCAAATGGAATGTTGAACCCCTTGGACCCACTTTCTTGAATTGTGAACCACATATTTGTGATGTACACACATGGGAGGACCCTAAAAAATGGTGGCCGGCCAGTAATTCTACTTGACCCTTTTGACCCCCTCCTTCCGAGCTAATGTTGAACCCCTTGGACCCACTTTCTTGGACTTTTAACCACAGGGTTGTGTTGTATACAGATAGGAGGACACCATCAGTTGGTGGCCGGCCACTAAATCTGGTTGACCCTTTTGACCCCTAGCCGGCCGGCTAGGGGGTGTGGCCGGCAGGCCACCTGCAGTAAAAGTAACAGGCCGGCCGAGTTCCTTGCACTGTGCACTTTACAGCTGTGGAGCTTTATCCCCCAGAAAATATCTTTATCCGGGGGATATTTTGTGGGGGAAAGTTGTAACGCCCTCAAAATAAACCCATTATATGTATATCATTGACATGCATTATTTAAAGAAAACAATTTATTCATTCATTCATAAGAGTATTACTAAATAAAAACATTACATGTAACATCAAATTAAATGCCCTATGGGCTTACATCTTTCCAAGCCATCACTTGGACACAAAATATGAGTTCTAACTCAAATACAAATAAAGCCCTAGGCTTGATTATTCATCAAATAAAAGCAAACAACTAAAGCTAGTCTTCAAAATCCAAATCCTTCCAAGCTAAGTCCTGGGAGGTAGCTTATCACCTGGACCTGAAAATGATGTTCCCATAAGGGTGAGCCACAGCCCAGTAGAAATATACTAAACCAAATATAAGCATTGAATAAAGCATTAGTATTTAATAGATGGTTAACCAAGATAATCAATTACATTACTATCCAGTCTCATGACACTAATGTCTAAAACACGTTTTACTTTCCAACATTATCAATCTGGCTCAGAACCTGGCCAAACTTACAACAGTGAACTATATATATCATATTCACATTCTTCCAATGTCAACAAACAATTGAGACTCAGGCTCAAATCAAAACACTTCATACTTCCAGTTTGATACACATTTTAGTGCTGTATCAATAAAACACTTCAATATAAAATAAGCACACATAAAAGTAACATGTTTACATCATTCATCTGTTTTGCATGCACCGGGCTCGGCGCACCATTTTTGGCCTATACTTCATGTTTCAATAACATTTTTTTTTCTGTTTGGTGATTATTTTGTATACTTCATGTTATAGCACCTTTTGAGCCTCAATCTTGTGCCTTTTTTTTTTTAGCATGTTTGTATATTGATTTGAGGTTTGCCATATACTGTAAACATTCATATTTTTGGTCCCTCTTAAATGTTGTAGAAGGAAATTTTTCAGTTTGGATTTTTCTTATATCACTTGCTTCATTACTCCTCTCTTGGCCCCTATTCTTGCATGCCATTTTTTCCATACCTATGCTTGCTGTTTGGCCATGTTTATAACTGTGAAAATCCCTTTTTTGGGACTGTCTAGCTTCTGTCTTTGCATTGCATGTCTATATTGCGCGTGTTTGGCATAGCTATAGGCCATTCCGGGTGCTTGATATTGCATTTCGGGACCATTTCATGCTTCGGGAGTACTTTCGTCTCATTTCGGGGCTGCTTTCCCCCACTTTTCATTGCTGAAATCCCATTATCATGTTTGCATATCATGTTTTCATATCATTTCATCGCATTCTACCATTGCCTCGGTTTGCGTGCCCGTGTGCACGCATTTCGAGGCACTCATTTTTTATCCGCCGGCATCTTATGTGAGTGTGGCTGAGGCTCTCTCATGTTAGTATAAGTTCATGTTGCATTTTTTCATGCCATTACATTGCGTATACCATTTTCTCAGTTTGCGTGCCCGTGTGCACGCATTTCGATGCATCTCATTTTCATAGCATTGTATATGATAGGATTGTGTCTTAGTCTCATTTCATGCATATCATGCATATTGCATTGTGTTCGGAATAGGAGTTAGCCCGAGCACGGGAAACGAGGTACATTCCGTACTCCGAGTGACGGAATGTATCTCGATTCCCCAGTCACCGACACTCCGGATTATCCATGATGGAGTTAGGTTTTAGCTGTAGTTTTCATGTGCATTCATCCTATATTGAATTGTGCATTTCGACTCCTCGGCCATCATGCCTCGGTATGCGTAATTGGTGGCACGAGGATCGAGACATGCATATATCTGTGTAAATACATTGCTATGCCCCTTTCCTACTCTCTGTTGCAGCAAAATGAAGAATCAGCAACTTTTTTGGGGCCATGAGCACGCATTTCAAGAAACAGGTGTAACAGGAGGCTTAATGGGGCAATTCGTGGCATTTCCGTTCCGCAAGACACCCGGACATGCATCATCATCAGAAAGCAAGGCAGTCCCCTAGCTTGCATGCCAGTTTTATTATTTTCTTAGTTAATTATGTTGCATTAATTACAGGCCTTTGTAATTATTTTGGACTGTAATATTTTATTCGGGACTGTAATATTCGGACTGTTTATTTATTCGGCACCCCTCTGCGAGAAGGGCACAATTTGTATAAAGTGTGCGTGTGATGTGTTTGTATGTCCCTTCCAACCCACGTCTTCTCTCCTTCTATTTATCCGCTTATGAATGGTTAGATTAGGGCATGATTCCAATTAGCATACAGTATGAAGCATGTTTACATCATTTCATCTGTTTTGCATGCACCGGGCTCGGCGCACCATACTAACTTGCATTGTACCTTTCAATTCCAAATTGAATACATGATAGTCTGTAGCACTTTCATTATGACATGTTTAAATAGCCGAGCCTGCCTATACGTTGCATTTTTGCAATGTGTTGCATTAGGCACTTCTGTTATACTTAGGATCATGCATGGATTTTCTAATTAGTTTTGTTTTGGCTTGGAGTACTCGTTAAGCTTTATGCTTTAGCATCCTTGCATGCGTGTGAGTTGAATGCCATGAATAGCATGCTTGCCATGAGGCTATTTTTCTTATGGTTATAACTGCCTGAAAAATGCCTGTGGGTGGAAGTTGGGTTATTGGATTGGAATAAATCATCAAATGTTTGCTTTAAGCCCACTAGTAAGTGGCAAAATCGTTTTTCTAAGCCCACCCGAGGGTGGCAAAATTTGCATTTTAAGCTCTACTGCGAGTAGCAAAACCATCTTTTTATCAAAAAACAAACATGAAATGTTTTGTTCCAATTCAGGCGACTCAGTCTATACTTGTATGCTGTGCGCATCACATAGTAATCTAGGCTAATAACCGGAATAAGAACATACAATGTTTTCAAAAATAGATATCATGGTTAGTAGAGGCCGGTCTCTGACCGGGCGAGTGAGGGTGCTCACGAAATGACCTTCCCTAATCGTACCCAAGTTCCCGAGCCGAGGCAACTTTGGTGATGACGGACACGTGGCCTTTTGGCACCGAGTCAGGGTTTCCTAAATTTCCCAAAATAAAATATTTAGGTGGCGACTCTGTATCTGGCAAAGCAGTCCATGTTTGGCACTTCTTTCATCTGTTTTTTTTTCTCAAAACGATTTGCCGGATTTGGACTCTTTGGTTCAGACTTAGAACCGTGACACAAATCGAGTCCGAGCTGTAGCGAGGTCCCCTGCAGGCTTGTCTACATGTACACATAAGTATACTAACAGATGATGTAGCATAATTTTAAAGGTTTTGGATATTTATAATTTGTATAATAAATAGAGTCATTAATGATATCATAACAGTAGTTGGTACACTATTGTGTACACTAATTAATGCATGTAGCACCACTGATAGAGAAATTATACAAATCACTTGTCCCTAGTATTGGACTATTCAATAACTTTAATTTTGCACAAGTATAGGCTACTTGAAAATTATTAAATAGTCGTGGATACATTATTGACACTATTTATGTAGTGATTTTGATGGGAAAAAAAAACCTAAGTTGGTTTTCTTTGATTTTTTGGTGAGTCAATATTGTTTGTTTCACCTCTAAATTCTTTTACTACATTATTAATTACAAGCATTACATAAACAATCATAACATTTTTTTTTTTATCGGCAAAAAAATCTTTATTGATGACAACATACAGAGTATGGAACAGTACATCAATAAAGAGGAGCTTGGAGCTAAAACGAAGCTCCAAGCGCCAGTTGGTGAGGAACCAACCAAAAGAGAACAAGAGAAGAAAAAAGGGGGAAAAAAGAAGAAACACCTAAATACTCAATAGAACAGAGCTGCAACTGCATCAATTAACTCAAATATTCTGCATCAACCTCCTCTGTACATTCCAGCCCAGCTGAATACATGCCAAGAACAACTGCATCAAACTCCCCTGTCTATCAACTGACTCAAAACAGAATTTAGGCATCAACCCAATCCATCCCAACTGAATGCATAGCAAACTACCAACTGAATCAAATCAGAAATCAGAATATCTACACAGCCAACTGTAGCCCAACTGAATGCAAAACTAAACATAGCCCCAGCCAACTGAACCCATCAACCACCAGCTGAAGACAGACTTCAGAATTCATAAACGCACACCAGCCCATAATTCAAAAGCAGCTTAGAAACAAAGCAGGCCAGGATTGAGGACATACCAGCAGAAGACAGCACAGTCCAGCTCAGACCAGAACATCATTTCAGCCACAAAACCCAGGACATCATCTCAGCCCCATAGACCAGAATCAAACTGCAAAGCTTCAGCGATTCAGCAATGAATTACACACAGAGACACACTTGATTCAGGTTATATATAACTTCTTGCACCGAATAGTTAAACCCCTTCAAAGATGAAGAAACCCACAAAGCAACTCTAGCCTTTATCAGGTCTTCCAAGGCATTCCAATCCGGTTGTACCTTATTAAATATACAATCATTTATACTTTTCCATACTGACCACATAACTGTTAGCGGTATTATTTTCCAAACTGCTTACAGCTTCTTCTTCATTTTTATACCTGACCACGACAGAAGTAATCCCTCTACTAATCCAGGAATAACCCACTTGTAATTCCACCAGTTCACTAAATTGGCCCACAATTTCCAAATGATTGGGCAGTGAAGGAAAACATGATTTACAGACTCCATCCCAAATCTGCAGAACACACAGAGAGCAGAGGCATTTGGACTCAACACTCCAATTCTTTGCAAAAATTCAGAGCATTTTATCCTACCTCTCCATACTAGCCAACTCAAGAATTGAACTTTGGGAGGGGCTAGATTGTTCCAAATGCACCTAGTGACTGTACAATCTACCCCTTGACTTGCTTCCATCCACTTCCAAGTTGATGCCACAGTGAACTCTTCAGACGGATGAGCTAACCAAGAGCACGAATCTACCACCCCTTCATTGAGGCTAAGTGCACTCTGCAGTAGATCATTGAGTTTTTGCACTTCCTCCTCTTCCCATGCTAAAAGAGGTCTTCTGAAAACCAGATTCCAGTCTGAATCTGCCACTCTTCGATGAAAAAAATCAACCAACTTTCCATCTTTATGAACTGATAGTGTGAATAATTTGGGAAAAGACACACTCAGATTTTGGTTATGGCACCACCTATCAGTCCAAAAATGCAGCCTTCTACCATTTCAAACAACTAACCTGAAATTTTGCAAGAAGAAATCACGCAGAGCAGTGTTAACTATAGCCACTGATATTATATCCTTCCACGTATGCGACAGCCACACTGAAGTAGTAAATAATGGGCACCATCCACCACCTAGACCTCCATACTTACTACAAATCACTTGTTTCCACAAAGCTGCCTCCTTCTTACCATACCTCCACCACCATTTAACTAGTAGCCACTCATTAACCTGGCTTAGATTTCTCACACCTAGCCCACCTTTAGTTTTACTTAGGCATATCTTGTAATGACCCCAAAACATGTGTCATATTTATCAGTAATTAATTATGTGTTTATGCGAATTAATTGAAGAATATCTGTTGAGATGAGAACTTTGGGACTGAAATTGATGACCGTAATGGGTTCAGAAAACGAAATTGAGCACGCCTATGTGATACCGGGAATTTTTAGAACCATTTGGGAAAATAAATTGAGAACTGAATTTCGTCTGAATCGCTAAGCCTTGTTTGGCTCACGTTTATGGCACAATTCTATATTCATGATATATAGATAAGGATAAGGACTATGTTGACCATGTATTGACTCAACAAAAGAGGAAAGAAAATATCTAAGAGAGAGAGAGAGAGGGAGTTCGTGAGAAAGGGAAGAAAAGGGGAAATCAAGCTTAAATCTTCCTCAATTAAAGAATCAAGGTAAGGATCTTATCTAAATTCTTGAAGTAAGGTTGATGCATTAATGATCTCATGTTAAATAAGAGGATTGAAAGGGGAAATATGTTTAATTTGAGCATGCATGGCATGAATAGATGATTTATGGTTATATTTGTCATATTTTGAGGAAGAACCTCCATGGATTTAAGAATGAAGCTTTTATGAACATGTTTTATGATTTTTCATCTTCAATCAAGGTTGGATTTTGTATATGATGCATTTGGGTTTGTTTAGAAGCTATAATGTTTAATTCAAGTTGTGTTTCAAGTGTTTTGAGACTTGGATTTCATAAATGTTGAAGTGGTTTTGCAAAAAGGAAAGATCCAAGCTTTGGAAGATTTCAGAATTTCGGATTTTGCATGGTCCGCTCGAACGGAGGGATTCTCGCTCGAGCGTGAAAATCGGCCTCCCAGCAGTTTTGGAAAATTGTGTAGTCCGCTCAAGCGGACAAAGTGGCGCTCGAGCGGGGGACTTATTTTAGGAAATTTTGAGAAGTTGAATTACATGATTTTCACATGTCATTTGCATCATTTAGCATCTCATAATCATGAAATAGAGTAAAGAAAATTGCATCATTTATCATCTTATAAACATGAAATTTCATAAGGAAAGGATAGAATGGCATGAATTAAGTGATTTAATGATAATGTGTATTGAAGAAATGTGTTATAATGTTGTTAATTGCAGGTCAGGAGGCGAAGACCGTGCAACCGGTTTTGGAAACCCACTGTGAGTAATATTTCTGTAAAGATATGTTAGTATGATCTATGTTTAAAAGTGCTATGTTATGCTATGGTTTTGAAATGATAAATGTTTTCTGTGAACGAATGTCTAGTTTGCGAATCTAGTATGGCATCCATAGATAGTCCTAAGTGGACCAGTTTACGAGATCTCGGTATGTGTTTAATCGGTGTCCGGGACCGGTTACTCTAGTCGTTGGACGACAAATGTTATGTTCTATGGAGTATGCCATTATGTATGTTCTGATATGAGATGATTATGTTTATGAATGATTTATTTTATGGATATATGAAATGTGAAATTCGTTCACTACTCCTTTACTTTAATGTTACTTGCTGAGCTTTAGCTCATTTTTTGTATATATGTATTTATAGGTGAGCACTCTGGGAGTCAAGCCTAGGCGGAGTCCGAGCCGAGCCACCGTTTTGAAGCCTACCCGGTGTTTTGGTGCCTTCGAGATGGGGCTACGCCTAGAAGGCCGTTAGGAAGCTTGGTTTTGTTTGTACATGTGGCGTGAGCCTATGTTTTGTACATGAATTTTGATTATATGTGATGTAATGTAGTGGGTAAATTAGCATTTTTGGCATGTAATGTATGTTCATATAAATGCACAGCTCTTTGGACTATTAGTGTTTTGTTTTCGCTTCCGCAAGCCCCGGTTATGTATGTTTTGTACAGAAAGGCCTGTGGTAATCTAGGATTACTGGCCGATTACGATGCCAATCTTCTCGGGGTGGGTTTGGGTCGTGACAGAATGGTATCAGAGCGCACGAGTTAATTTACTCACACACGTGTCCATATGAGCTGTAGGGTGTCCTAGAAAAGAAATAGGCATGGCATAAACATATGTGCATGTGTGCGTGTGTTTTTGCATATATAAAGAGACAAGAACTGTAAATGATGAGACAACAGAGGAACTATTATGTTGAGAATGAAATATTCTATCTGCTATGGGTACTAGAGACCAATGGAGAACACTAATGCAAGGAAGGTAGATGAGTCAGAATCTTCTAATGCCAGAATAGATCGGTTAGAAAGAATGGTGGAAGCTTTAACTGGGTTGGTGAGACAACAGCAAGAGCAAAACCAACAACAATAGAGACAACCATTTCCGCCTCCTCCACCACCACCTGTGCAAATGGAACCGATTAATAATGATGATGTTATCACCTTGACACAGAAATACAAGAAACTGAAACCACCAGAATTTGCAGGGGGAATTGAACCATTAAAAGCGGAGGCATGGGTATTAGAAACTGAAAAGATTTTTGAAGTGTTTCCGTGTACAGATGTCTATAAAGTTTTGTTAGCAACATTTACTCTGACAGAAGAAGCTCGAAGATGGTGGATGCTCGTACGAGGTGAGAATAGGGACTTAACATGGGATCGATTCAAAGAGACGTTTTATGAAAAATATTTTCCACAATGTATGCAAGATTGAAAGATATCTGAATTTGAACAGTTGAAGCAAGGCACTATGTCAGTAGCGGAATATGAGAGTAAATTTACTGAATTAGCACGTTATGCTCCTCATATGGTTGATACAGATTACAAGAAGGCAAGGAAGTTTGAGGGTGGATTGCATGTTGAGGTGCTTGACCGGGTGAATGTTTTGAAATTAGAAAAATATGTTGATGTACTTGATAGAGCCTTGATGGCTGAAACAAATATTATGGCTTTGAAGACATCTAAATTAACAACCATGACTGAAGCGGAAAGTAAGAAATTCAAGAAACAGAAAGTGGAAACAGTTAGTGAATCAGTGGCCTCCGTGAATGAAAATTTGAACTCAAGTTTTAGTGATAATACAACAAAGGGCAGTAGTGGAAGTGTAGGTAGACCTACTTGTAGGGAATGTGGAAAGCAACATTGGGGTATTTGTCGCCGTGGAACTGGCGTCTGTTTCAAATGTGGACAAAAAGGACATATAGCTAAAGCTTGTCCACAAGTTTACTCAAGAAATGAAAGACCCATTGCTAGTGGAGTTAACTCAACAATGACACCAAAGACAACCGTAACATCTACTCCTGAGGGGAATACATTGAGGCAAGGAAGGGTTTTCACCCTAGTTTTAGAAAAGACACAGAATACTGGAAAAGCGAATACAGGTATGATTTTTATTATCTACTGTGATGTTAGCACTGTTATCTATGCGATGGCTATGTTACTTATGCGATGGGAAATATTGAACATGTGACTGTGACGGAACAAATCATACGTAAATTAATCAATTGAAAGTGAACGACATGAAATAAATTGACTATGACTGTGATGAAACAAATTTACCTTTGCTATTCCCTTTGCTATGGATTGTTATATCGACGTTACTACCTCTGAATTGAACGCTATGGAACTTGTTAGCCGACTTCAGTATATGTAAAATGTGTTCATTATGTGTTTGACTGCTACGATACTGCCTTCATTGTTATGGAATAGACATACGAACTACCTTATCATGCTGAATAACTGAATAGAACCGTGGAGTTGTTTCTGACTGAGCTTGTGCCTGGATAAGCAAAGTTTGGAGGACCAAACTTCTTAACGTGGGGAGAGTGTAATGACGCCAAAACATGTGCCATATTTATCAGTAATTAATTATGTGTTTATGCGAATTAATTGAAGAATATCTGTTTGAATTAGAAGAATATCTGTTGAGATGAGAACTTTGGGACTGAAATTGATGACCGTAATGGGTTCAGAAAATGAAATTGAGCACGCCTATGTGATACCGGGAATTTGTAGAACCATTTGGGAAAATAAATTGAGGACTGAATTTCGTCTGAATCGCTAAGTCATGTTTGGCTCAAGATTATGGCACAATCGTATATAATGATATATGAATAAGGATAAGGACTATGTTGACCATGTATTGACTCAACAAAAGAGGAAAGAAAATATCTAAAGAGAGAGAGAGAGAGAGATTCGTGAGAAAGGAAGAAAAGGGAAATCAAGCTTAAATCTTCCTCAATTAAAGAATCAAGGTAAAATCTTATCTAAATTCTTGAAGTAAAGTTGATGCATTAATGATCTCATGTTAAATAAGAGGATTGAAAGGGGAAATATGTTTAATTTGAGCATGCATGGCAATGAATAGATGATTTATGGTTATATTTGTTCATATTTTGATGGAAGAACCTCCATGGATTTAAGAATGAAGCTTTATGAACATGTTTTATGATTTTTCATCTTCAATCAAGGTTGGATTTTGTATATGATGCATTTGGGTTTGTTTAGAAGCTATAATGTTTAATTCAAGTTGTGTGTTCAAGTGTTTGAGACTTGGATTTCATAAATGTTGAAGTGGTTTTGCAAAAAGGAAAGATCCAAGCTTTGGAAGATTTTCAGAATTTCGGATTTTGCATGGTCGCTCGACCGAGGATTCCCGCTCGAGTGTGAAATCGCCCTCCCAGCAGTTTTGGAAAATTGTGTAGTCCGCTCAGCGGACAAGTGGCGCTCGAGCGGGGGACTTATTTTAGAAAATTTTGAGAAGTTGAATTACATGATTTTCACATGTCATTTGCATCATTTAGCATCTCATAATCATGAAATAGAGTAAAGAAAGGATAGTATGGCATGAACACTTGCTTCTATGATAATGTGTTCTAATGTTAATAATTGCAGGTCAGGAGGCGAGACCGTGCAATCGGTTTTGGAAACCCACTGTGAGTAATATTTCTATAAAGATATGTTAGTATGATCTATGTTTAAAAGTGCTACGTTATGCTATGGCTTTGAAATGATAAATGTTTTCTGTGAACGAATGTCCAGTTTGCGAATCTTAGTATGGCATCCATAGATAGTCCTAAGTGGACCAGTTTACGAGATCTCGGTATGTGTTTAATCGGTGTCCGGGACCGGTTACTCTAGTCGTTGGACGACAAATGTTATGTTCTATGGAGTATGCCATTATGTATGTTCTGATATGAGATGATTATGTTTATGAATGATTTATTTTATGGATATATGAAATGTGGAATTCGTTCACTACTCCTTTACTTTAATGTTACTTGCTGAGCTTTAGCTCATTGTTTGTATATATGTATTTATAGGTGAGCACTCTGGGAGTCAAGCCTAGGCGGAGTCCGAGCCGAGCCGCCGTTTTGAAGCCTACCCGGTGTTTTGGTGCCTTCGAGATGGGGCTAGGCCTAGAAGGCCGTTAGGAAGCTTGGTTTTGGTTGTACACGTGGCATGAGCCTATGTTTTGTACATGAATTTTGATTATATGTGATGTAATGTAGTGGGTAAATTAGCATTTTTGGCATGTAATGTATGTTCATATAAATGCACAGCTCTTTGGACTATTAGTGTTTTGTTTTCGCTTCCGCAAGCCCTGGTTATGTATGTTTTGTACAGAAAGGCCTGTGGTAATCTAGGATTACTGGCCGGTTACGATGTCAATCTTCTCGGGGCGGGTTTGGGTCGTGACATATCTCATTCCAGTTAATTAGGTGCACTTTCTTCCTGATTTTGGACCCTACCCAAAGAAAGTTGGCTTGAATTCTGTGCAATGCTTTGCAATGCTCACTGGCAGCTAGAAGATTGATAGAAAATATACTGGCAAACTTGACAGGACGGACTTGATCAATGTTAATCTGCCAGCAAAAGATAAATACCTTCTCTTCCAAGAAGCTAGCTTGCTCTTAAACTTGTCTATCACAGGTTTCCAAGAAGCCTTTCTCCTTGGATTTGCACCTAATGGTAACCACAGATAACTCATTGGCAACTTTTGACTGAGACAATTTAGTTTGTTTGCAAAGACCTGGACAATATATCCTGCACACCTACCCCACAATCCTTACTTTTATGGAAGTTTATTTTTGTAACGCCCTTAAAAAAAATACATAAAACCCATCATTTTTGACATGCATAGACATAAGAGAAATAAACATCTTTCCATTTATCAGAGTGTTCATAACAAAAGTATTACATGTTGACAACAAAAGTAAACGCCCGTACGGGCTTACAACTTTCCAAGCCAACACTTGGTTACAAGAAGAGAGTACTAACTCAAATACACATTAAGCCCTTGGCTTGAATTTACATGTAATACATCAAAAGATAACAAAACAACAAAAGAGTCTTCAACTCCCAGAACTTTCCAAGCTATGTCCTTGGAGGTGGCATATCACCTGGACTTGAAAATGATGTCCCATATAGGGTGAGCCACATCCCAGTAGAGATATACTAAACTAACTATAAGCAATGACTAAAGTAATAGCATTTGATAGATGGTTAACACTTAAAAACCAATTTAAATCACAATACAGTTCCATGACAATTATGTCCATGATATAATCCATTTTCCTTTACCTATCATGTCATTTCATAATTATGGCTCAGAACCTGGCCAAACATTTCAAAGAGGCTAGAATTCATACTAGAATAATTCCATATCTTCACAAGTTATAAATGAAATTTCATCTCATATTCAAACACTTCCATATTCCAGATAATACACATATTCGCTGTATTAATACTTCCATTTAATACACATATTTGCTGTATTAACACTTCAATCCGATACACATGTTTGCTGTATCATTGGAGTCCATTCCTTATCTCCTCCCAAATAATATCCGGTTTAGGAGTCCATCCCCTATCTCCTCCTAAACCGTGGAGTACATCCCCTATCTCCTTCCACACAACACAATGCATATAAACGTTATCATATACATGTTCAATCAATACACAATTTTGATGTATTATTCCAACCGTCATATACAATGTGATTAGTTTTAGTTTTCCCTAATCAACATGCGATGTCTACAACAATCAAGACTATCCTCCACCGATAGCCCAAGGCAGTTATTTCTAAACAGATACTAAATGCATCAAACAGATATAATCTCAACATTTTCATAGATGAACGATAAATTAATCCAACTACACCATTCAATCCCATAATTCCCCAATTTCATGGATTTCAACTCAATTCCATATTTTCCCAAATTAATTATACTAATTAATTTATTTCAATAATTAGGGCATTTCCTCCAAACCTCAATATCAACCCTAAGGTTTGATTTCACCAATAATACAACATTAATTCCATTTTCTCAATGTCTCACAAACATATGGGTTTTAATATTTGAAAACCCCCTTCTTTATAAATTACAAAACAACCCCAACTTTCCTCAATATTACCCAATATCACCAATAAATCAAAATGACCAAAATTATAGACAAAACTCATAAAATGGAGTAGGTTATCCCTACCTCGAAATGAAGAGCTCAAATGGAGAAGATGACCCAAAACCCAAAGTGCTCCAAATCCACAAACTTTCAGATTAAAAGGAAGCCCTCAACACCCTCTATCTTTCTTACAAAGAGACTAGGCTAGGAACTCACTAAAAGTAGATGAAACCCTAAAGAGAAGGTGTGTAGAGAGAGAAGGAGCTCGGATCTAGGGTTTTCAAAACAAAAGAGATGAAAGAGTAAAGTGTTTACCCGCTGCTGTCTACTGATACAACACAGGCTCGCTCGAGCGAAGGAGTGGTCGCTCGAGTGACCAGACACAAAGAAACCTCGCTCGAGCGTAGGAAGCCTCGCTCTAGCCAACAATACGACGCTTTAGGCCTACAGCCCAGAAGCACGCTCAAGCGACAGAATGCTTGCTCGAGCGAAGAAACTCAAAACATACACCTTGCTCGCTCGAGCGAAGGAAATCTCGCTCGAGCCAAGAAACATAGCTCTCAGGTCAAAAATGAGACGCAGACGCACGCTCAAGCGCAAGACTTCTCGCTCGAGCCACCAGAAACAAAACTCAACTCTCGCTTGAGCGAAGGAAACCTGGCTTGAGCTAAGGATCTAAAACAATGAGCTCGCTCGAGCGACAACAGTCTCGCTCAAGCGAAGAACCAAAATTCTGGGCAGCAACCATTTGCTCCAAATCACACTAAACCTGTAACAATCCTGCCCAAAACATCCTATAACTCAAATACAAAGTATCGAAGGACGGAAACAAGATATATACCACAACCAACATCCACGGAACCATGTCCGGATTACACTAATCAATGGAGGGAAAACTGGGATCGCTATAACCTCCCCCCCTTAAAGAATTTTGTCCCCGAAATTAGATATGAGTTTCAAAAAATAAGTTTTCTCAATTCAAAATAGTATTACCATCCAACATTCCATATCTTGACCATTTCCGGTCATCCCATCTCTATTCAAGAGGCATTTCACAATATATAACTTCCAACGTGCGTTATCAACATGCATTCATTTGAAATTTACCAATTTCAACATATATTCCAAATTTCAATTACATAACCAATGCCAACAACATATTTGCATTTCTATAACATATTTAACATACATAATGTTAAAATAAACTTCCATTCTCAATGCATAACTCACAATATTTCCACAATATTTCCATACACCAAACATATACAATGTTTTACAACTCAAGACACATACAATGCTCTTAAAGTTCAGCAATACAATAAAATATATAACATATGCTCAAACATCCACAGATAGATCCGGATATTTCTCTCGGACCTCCAACTCACGTTCCCAAGTGGCTTCCTCCACTCTGTGATGTTTCCACAAGACTTTCACCAAAGGAATGGTCTTGCCTCGCAAGACTTGATCTCGTCTATCCAAGACCCGAACCGGTCTCTCCTCATATGAGGCATCCTCGTCAACCTCTAAGTCGGTCCAATCCAATACATGTCACGACCCCAAACCGCCCCTAGTAGTTTGGTGCCGTGATGGCCAGTAATTCGAGATTACCGAAGGCTAACTTTCAAAAGCATTTACTCAATCAGAATATAATAAAACGGGGCTCACAAATGCGGAAGCGATAATCTAAAATACAAGTGGTCCATAAGAGCAGTGCATAAGTCAAATGAAATGACATACATCTTTGCATAACTTTACAAATCGAATACAAGGAGGTAAAATACATATTATATCTTGATCAAAAGGCTTCTTGAGCTGACATATACAAAATGTAGTGAATACAAGCCAAGAAGCATGATTTTCAAGATTCGCCGACATAGGCAAAATGACATCGCCGACGTGAATACAAAACAAAGCCGACAAAATCATGGATCCAAAACAAGCTTTCAAAAACACAGTCTAGCCGTCGCCGATGTCCTGCTCATCACCTACATATATATAGAGAGAGTGAGCTTGGATACTCAGTGAATGGTACTAGAAATAAAGGTTTTGCATGAATATAGTCGAAGTCTTTCAAAACGAAACATGCCAAAAACCGTACGAATATTAGCCGAGATGCTTTCAGAGCAAAACACATCAAAACTTTATCAAAGCAAGAGGTGAACCGTATTCATCTATCAAGTCTTACAAGTCTCAAGGGATGCTTACTGGCATCGGCAAAACACAAATCAAGCTTTCTGAATCAACAAATCCACGCAGTAAACCGTCAGTGGCAAAACAAGGACTGCACGATCCGTAATCGATGAGTCAAGGGTACTGCGAAAGTTTATAGTCCTCCAGCACAAGGGACTTGTGTTACTTAAGCCCGTAGCTCCTTTTAACACGATGGCCTTGTGTTACTTAGGCCCGTAGCCTGCTTTAACACGTTAGTCTTGTGTTACTTAGGCCCGTAGCCCGCTTTAACACGATAGTCTTGTGTTACTTAGGCCCGTAGCCCGCTTTAACACGATAGTCTTTCCAAGTAAGGACCGTATCCTTTATTACTTAGTGCTGCGAAAGTTTAGAGTCCTCCAGCACAAGGGACTTTTCAAGAATGACATCAAAACAAGGCTTATACTTGATACATCAAAACAGAGCTATTCATTCATGCGTAACAAATACTTTTATCAAAACAAGGCAAAGCAAGATTTATCAAAGCAGTATAACATAGCTTTATTAAAAATACCACTCACACAGATCTCCTCGGGTGTAGGCTCAAAGCAAAGATCAAGGACCTACAATCACATGGCAAATCACATTCTCAAAACAAGCTTTATATGCATGTAAATGATCTCGGCATTCTCAGCAGATCCAAATCAATGACAAAGCGAAACATGCTGGGAGTTTAAACACTACTCCCGTCTCATGAAAACACACTGGGTACCAACCAGGTCTTTGCCGAGGTCCCACACCTTCTTGCCGAGGTGTGGTCCCGATGGCCACATTCAAAAGCAAAGTCGGGAAAACCTGGGTTTCCCCTCGAAGAACATGAAGAACATGATGAATATGATCATGAGGAAGATGAATGCAAGTTCATAACTTGTTACAAAAATCTGAGATTTCATGCCATGAGTTCAAAACATGGACCTGGGTACCCATACAAGAAGGTCATGCAAGAACAAGCACAAAACATGTTTCTTGTTCCAAACTTTCGGATCAAAACGAGACTTTTCTTCAAGAACACATGAATACTATCTTTCTCTTCCGAAACCAACTTCAAAACGATGCATGACATGCAAAATAAATTCGATCATGCAATGCAGCTAGATGATCAATAAGAACAACAAGAGTAGGTTAAGATTCTAACCTCAAAACTCGAACCCAACAGTTCAAACCTCGAAGATCAAGCTTGGAAGATCTATTTCTCACTCAAGAACTTCTCCTCCTTTCTCTAGAGCTTCTCTCTCTAAAGGTAAAGATTTGAGACAAAATGATTTGTTTCTAGGTCTGCCGGCTGTCTTAACAATCAGCTCGGACACGTGGCGTTATCGGGTTGGTTCAACTCAAAAGGTGATTGATTGATAAGACAAGTCTATGACAAAGCGTATGCAGCAAGCTAAGGCAAGACACATCGGCAAGTAACGACATCGGCTAAAGTCAAAGCTTCGGCAACAGGGTAACAAAGACATCGGCTAGGGAGGACGACACTTGACTAAGCTGTGCCACACCTTGGCCAGGGTGTGCCACACCTCAGTCTAGGCCATACTTGCCCAAGGACAAGGATCACTAAGTGCAAAACATCTCGGCAAACACGCCCGAGGTGAAGATTAGGGTCGACCAAGTGGTTCCAAAACCGTTCTAAGTACAAAGGTTCAGAGGTGAACTAAGCTCAAGATGACCTCGGCTACACACCAAGCAAGGAACAAAATCATGCAAGCAATACTTAAACAAAACAAGGCAAGGCAAAACTTGAAAAACAACATAACAAGACAAGATCATGCATGGATGTATGCAAGTATGACAAGAGTAAGGTGAGGGTTGCTACAATACATGTGATGTATCTGGCTTGTACTTCCGAAGCATACTAACATGAAACGCGTCATGAACTCCGGACAACTGCGGCGACAAAGCTAAACGATAGGCAACCTCGCCAATCCTCTTAAGGATCTCAAAAGGGCCAATAAACCGAGGGGACAACTTCTCACTCTTACCACATCTCATCAATCCCTACCTAGGTGATATTTTTAAGAAGACATGATCACCCACCTCAAATATCAAAGGCCTCCTCCTACGGTCGGCGTAACATTTCTGACGACTCTGGGCTGTAACAAGCCTCCTACGGATAAACTCAACTTTCTCCGTCGTTTCCCTCACCAACTCCGGGCCCAACAAACTGGAGACCTACAAAGTCGGCCATACAAGGCCTCAAATGGTGCCATACCGATACTCGACTGAAAACTGTTGTTGTAGGCAAACTCCACCAAGGGCAAGTGCCTCTCCCACGACCCACTAAAGTCGATGACACAACTTCAAAGCATATCCTCAAGGATCTGAATAGTACGCTCGGACTGCCCGTCAGTCTGAGGATGATAAGCCGTGCTAAAGGTCAACCTAGTGCCCAAGGCACTCTGCAAACTCTGCCACAACCTCGCAGTAAAACGTGGATCTCTATCAGAGACGATCGACACTGGGACCCCATGCAACCTCACTATGTTCCGAATATACAAGTCGGCAAGATGATCTACCGAATCTCTCACGCGCATAGGGATGAAGTGCGCTGACTTAGTCAACCAGTCTATAACCACCCAAATAGCATCACTACCCCGCTGAGTCCTCGGAAGACCTACAACGAAGTCCATAGTGACATACTCCCACTTCCACTCGGCAATAGGCAAGGGTTGTAACAAACTCGCTGGCCTCTAATGTTCGGCCTTCACTTGTTGGCAAGTAAGGCACTTAGATACAAAAACTGCCACATCCTTCTTCATACCCCGCCACCAAAACTGGCAACCAAAATCTCGATACATCTTAGTGCCTCCCGGATGCATCGCAATGCGTGAATGGTGAAACTCTCGGAGTATCTCCTCTTGGCAAGACTTCGGCACCAATAGACGGTCTTAGTATCTCACACTCTGGTCGGGATACACCGCCAAACTCTTCTCAACCTTCCTACTGAAGATCTTCTCTCGGAGGGATTCTACCTCAAGGTCACCTCTCTGTGCCTCTAACACTCGAGTCACAAGTGTAGGCTGCGCAACAACAGAAAACAAGGCCGCAGCCTCAACGGATTCGCCCAGAAGCAAATCAAACTCGCCAAGTGCACCCAACATCTCCCACTCCCGGATGGCTATACAAGCTACATCACTAATAGATTTCCTACTAAGGGCATCAGCCACAACATTGGCCTTCCCCGGATGATAATGCAACTTGAAGTCGTAATCCTCAATAAACTCCATCCACCTCCTCTGCCTCAAGTTCAAGTCTTTCTGTGTAAATAGATATTTCAGACTCTTATGATCCGAGAACACCTCAAATCTCTCACCATAAAGGTAGTGCCTACAAATCTTCAAGGCAAAAATCACAGCTGCCAGTTCTAGGTCATGTGTAAGGTAATTTCTCCCGTGTATTTTCAACTGACGTGAGCCATAGGCTACCACTTTCCCCTCTTGCATCAACACAATCCAAACCCTCTCGTGAGGCATCATAATAAACCGCATAACCCAAACCTCTCTCCGGAATAATCAAGACTGGAGCGGTGGTCAATCTCACTTTCAATTCCTGGAATGACTTTTCACAAGTCTCACTCCATACAAACTTGACCCCTTTTCGCGTCAATCTAGTCAACGGCAAAGCTAGCCTGGAGAAATCCTTTACAAATCGACGGTAATACCCAGCTAATCTCAGAAAACTGCGAATCTCAAAAATGCTCTTAGGCTGTGCCCAATCTTGCACTGCCTCAATCTTGGATGTATCAACAGACACCCCTTTCCCGGAGACCACATGGCCTAAGAACTTGACCTCTTCTAGCCAGAACTCGCACTTCCCAAACTTGGCATAAAGTCTATGGGCTCTAAGCAACTCAAGTACCACTCTCAAGTGTTCCTCGTGCTCCTCCTCAGAAGGTGAATAAATCAGGATGTCATCCACGAAAACGACCACAAAACGATCTAAGAATTCCCGAAATATCCGGTTCATCAAGTCTATAAAGACTGCCGGTGCGTTGGTGAGCCCAAAAGGTATCACCAGAAACTCATAATGGCGATATCGCGTACGGAATGCCGTCTTCAGAATATTTTCCTCCCTGACCCTCAATTGATGGTAACCCGATCTCAAATCTATTTTAGAGAAACAACGGCACCCTTTCAACTGGTCAAACAAATCATCAATATAGGGCATATGGTACTTATTCTTAACTGTAGCCCGATTCAACTTCCGGTAATCAATGTAACGCCTCAAGGCACCATCTTTCTTTTTAGCAAAGAGGGCCGGTGCTCCCCACGGCGAAACACTAGGGCGAATAAAGCCCTTATCTAGCAACTCCTGGAGCTGAATCTTCAATTCACTCAACTCGGCTAGGGCAAAACGATATGGTGTCATAGAAATCGGTGCCGTACCGAGCACTAGATCAATAGAGAACTCAATCTCCCGATGAGGTGGTAAGCTAACAAGGTCCTCGGGAAAAACATCTGAATACTCACAAACCACTCTCGGCAATGCAGTCTGGGTCTCATCACACTCACTACTCATAAAGCTAGCAAGAAGACCACTAAGCTCATTCCGCCCTCGCGGATCATACACTGGTGGCAAAACACTACCAACCCGATCCCCCAAGAAATGGAAACAATCCCCGCTCGGGGTACATACTATGACCCTCTAGCGGTAACAATCGATAACAGCCCGGTATGACGATAGCCAGTCCATACCCAAAATAACATCAAAACCCGACATAGCCATAACTACAAAAGGAAATGGAAGCCGGCGGTCGGTGACCTCTATATCATAGCCCCGACACCCTTGTTTCAAAATCAGTTCACCCCTAATAGGCGATACAACACATATAGGAGATGCTAACTGCGCCAACTCCAACCCCAAAACAGATGCAAATGCATCAGATATAAAGGAATGTGATGCACCCGTATCAATCAACACATTAGCAACCGAGTTGCAAAACAAGAAGGTACCTCTCACAACAGATGGAGCAGGTATAAGATCCTGTGCAGTAACAGCATACACACGCCCAAAAGGTCTTTGATCTACCTGCTCACCTCTAGGAGCAAAAGACTGCTGCATAGACTGGGATGATGAAGCTCCCTGATTGGCCCTCAAGGCCTGAACTAACTGTGCTGGCTGAAAACTCTGTGTCTGCCTCGAACCAGACGCACCTGATGTGGCACTCAACTGCGGGCAGAACCTCTTCAGGTGCCCTGCCTGACCATACTGATAACATGAGAGCAGCTGGCCTCTACCCTGACTCTGGCTCTGAGGTCGAGCTGAAGATGAAGCAACTCTCTGACCTCCTCCCCTCTGCGGGCAAGTTGGAGACTTGTGACACAGCTGGCCACATTTGTAACAAGTAACGTCTCCCTGACCACCTCTCCCAGAACCTGCACTCGGCACTGGAAATGTAGATCTAGCAAAACCACCCTAAGACTGCTGAGGGTTAGAGCCCCTCTGTCTCCTGCCATCACCCTGACCATCCTGACTCCTCTTGGAGCCCCTCAACCTCTCTTCCTCCTCATGCATCATAATCTCCATATGGGCTGCAGCATCCACAAGACGCCCATACTCTCGGGTCATAGACCCTCCAACCCTCATCTTGAGCCCGTGCCTCAACTTCTTCTCAAACTCCAGACAACGGCGTTCCTCAGACGCCACAAGCTCAGGTGCAAACCTAGATAAACTAGTAAATGCGGCTCAAACTCGGCCACTAATGAACCCAGCTACTTAAGTTGGCAAAACTGATCTCTCAACTTCTTCCTGACAGCGGGAGATAGAAACTTCTCCTGGAAAGCATCCACAAAGGCCTCCCAAGTTCCTCTAATACGACCCCTCATGAACTTCCACCACTGACCCGTATCCCCCTTAAGTTGGAAAGATGCCAAGGTCACCTTCAGTGCTCCGTCTTCGATGCCAAGCATCTCAAACGTCTTAGTCATCTGCTCGAGCCACTCATCAGCCTTCAGTGGCTCCTTAGGATCCCCCATAAACTCATCTGGATTAGATCGGAAAAACTCCCTCTTCAGAAAGGAAGGCCCTGTATCAACAACCTGGGCCTGAACTGGATTCTCAGCTCTGAGAATGCCCACGGATTCCCTCAAAGCTCCTGCTATCTCGCGGGCTAAGGCATCCATGGCCTGCTGACCCACTGGCTCGGCCACATTGGCCTGACCAACCCCCTCCTGCTGCGTCGGAATCTCATCCGGTAAAGGCATCTCCTGCCTACTACGCTTACCAGGTCTACCTCCACATCCTCGTCCTCGTCCTGACATCCTAATAAAGGTAACGAAGAACGTTAGCACATTCACAAATGTGCCGAAGCTATTTCACTCACGTCCTAATGCATGGACAACATTAATTCATTCCACGTAAGCACATAATCACATAAGCACTTACGAATTTCATTTCTGGATAATGACAGTCCCGAGGCGTTGCTAGAGTTCCGGTTAGAAACAGCATCGATCAAGTGCTTTTCCAACAGGACTCCCAGAAACCCAAGGATCCAATCAGCATCCTAGAAATTAAATCTCATACCCAAGTAATCACATAAACATGTTATCACACAAGCACATAACATTACATCTAAGTCTCTAACAAGCGAGACAAACCCATTGTGATACTAATCGCTTCCCACGTACCCAAAGTATTCAAACCTGATATGCTCTGATACCAAGTTGTAACGCCCTCAAAAAAATACATAAAACCCATCATTTTTGACATGCATAGACATAAGAGAAATAAACATCTTTCCATTTATCAGAGTGTTCATAACAAAAGTATTACATGTTGATAACAAAAGTAAACGCCCTACGGGCTTATAACTTTCCAAGCCAACACTTGGTTACAAGAAGAGAGTACTAACTCAAATACACATTAAGCCCTTGGCTTGAATTTACATGTAATACATCAAAAGATAACAAAACAACAAAAGAGTCTTTAACTCCCAGAAATTTCCAAACTATGTCTTTGGAGGTGGCATATCACCTGGACCTGAAAATGATGTCCCACATAGGGTAAGCCACAGCCCAATAGAGATATACTAAACCAACTATAAGCAATGACTAAAGTAATAGCATTTGATAGATGGTTAACACTTAAAAATCAATTTAAATCACAATACAGTTCCATGACAATTATGTCCATGATATAATCCATTTTCCTTTACCTATCATGTCATTTCATAATTATGGTTCAGAACCTGGTCAAACATTTCAAAGAGGCTAGAAATCATACTAGAATAATTCCATATCTTCACAAGTTATAAATGAAATTTCATCTCATATTCAAACACTTCCATATTCCAGGTAATACACATATTCGCTGTATTAACACTTTCATTTAATACACATATTTGCTGTATTAACACTTCAATCCGATACACATGTTTACTGTATCATTGGAGTCCATCCCCTATCTCCTCCCAAATAACATCCGGTTTAGGAGTCCATCCCCTATCTCCTTCTAAACCGTGGAGTACATCCCCTATCTCCTCCCGCACAACACAGTGCATATAAACGTTATCATATATATGTTCAATTAATACACAATTTTGATGTATTATTCCAACCGTCATATACAATGTGATTAGTTTTAATTTTCCCTAAACACCATGAGATGTCTACAACAATCAAGACTATTCTCCACCGATAACCCAAAGCAGTTATTTCTAAACAGATACTAAATGCATCAAACAGATATAATCTCAACATTTTCATAGATGAGCGATAAATTAATCACCATTCAATCCCATAATTCCCCAATTTCATGGATTTCAACTCAATTCCATATTTTCCCAAATTAATTATACTAATTAATTTATTTCAATAATTAGGGCATTTCCTCCAAACCTCAATATCAACCCTAAGGTTTGATTTCACCAATAATACAACATTAATTCCATTTTTTCAATGTCTCACAAATATATGGGTTTTAATATTTGAAAACCACCTTCTTTATAAATTACAAAACAACCCCAACTTTCCTCAATATTACCCAATATCACCAACAAATCAAAATGACCAAAATTAAAGACAAAACTCATAAAATGGAGTAGGTTATCCCTACCTCGAAATGAAGAGCTCAAATGGAGAAGATGACCTAAAACCCAAAGTGCTCCAAATCCACAAACTTTCAGATTAAAAGGAAGCCCTCAACACCCTCTATCTTTCTTACAAAGAGACTAGGCTAGGAACTCACTAAAAGTAGATGAAACCCTAGAGAGAAGGCGTGTAGAGAGAGGGAGCTCGGATCTAGGGTTTTCAAAACAAAAGAGATGAAAGAGTGAAGTGTTTACCCGCTGCTGTCTACTGATACAACACAGGCTCACTCGAGCGAAGGAGTGGTCGCTCGAGTGACCAGACACAAAGAAACCTCGCTCGAGCGTAGGAAGCCTCGCTCTAGCCAACAATACGAAGCTTTAGGCCTACAGCCCAGAAGCACGCTCAAGCGACAGAATGCTCGCTCGAGCGAAGAAACTCAAAACATATACCTCGCTCGCTCGAGCGAAGGAAATCTCGCTCGAGCCAAGAAACACAGCTCTCAGGTAAAAAATGAGACACAAACGCACACTCGAGCGCAAGACTTCTCGCTCGAGCTACCATAAACAAAAATCAACTCTCGCTCGAGAGAAGGAAACCTGATTCAAGCTAAGGATCTGAAACAATGAGCTCGCTCGAGCGACAACAGTCTCGCTCGAGCAAAGAACCAAAATTCTGGGCAGCAACCATTTGCTCCCAATCACACCAAACCTGTAACAATCCTGCCCAAAACATCCTATAACTCAAATACAAAGTGTTGAAGGACAGAAACAAGATATATACCATAACCAACATCCACGAAACCATGTCCGAATTACACTAATCAATGGAGGGAAAACCGGGATCGCTATAATTTTGAGTCCAGACATCAACTCAAAGCACCTTAAAATTCTTTTCACGGCTACAACTTCCTCCCACTCAGCTTCACAAAAAATAATGGTATCATCGGCAAACTGTAAGTGTGTAATTTTCAACTCAGTTGGTCCTGCAGATACTCCTCTAATCAGGCCCACTTCCTTTGCTCTTTCCAAGAGAATGTTCAGACCCTCCGCTATAATATTAAAGAGAAAAGGAGAAAAAGGATCTCCTTGCCTAAGCCCTTTCATGGGAGAAAACTCTGAAGTTGGTGAGCCATTTACAAGCACTGAAATTCGAGCTGTGGCTATGCAAGTCTTCATCCACCCCATCCATTTCTCTCCAAAACTGAAGTTTTTCATCATTGAGTACAAGAACTCCCAATTTATGGAATCATATGCCTTTTCAAAATCCAGCTTTAAGATGAGACCTTTTTTCTTTGACCTTTTCCACCAGTCCACCACTTCGTTAGCAATTAGAACCCCATCTATAATGTGCCTTCCATTCAAAAATGCAGTTTGAACTTCATTAATAATCTTAGGCAACGCTTTTCTCAGCCTTCTTGATAAGACTTTAGCTATGATTTTGTATACGGGGGTAATCAAGCTGATTGGCCTATAATCCCCCAACCCCACAGGATTTTCCTTTTTAGGAATTAAGGTAATGAATGAACTATTTATTCCTAGAGCTAGCTTTCCATTAGAATGAAACTCATTCATCAGCTGCACAAACTCACCTTTCATGATGGCCCAACACTTTTGAATACATTTCAGATTAAAACCATCCGGTCCCGGAGCTTTATTTCCCTCGCAATCTTTAATTGCTTCCCAAATTTCCTCCTCCAAAAAATCTGCCTCTAACACCTCAGATGAATCAGTTGGACTGATTGAGTCAAAAAGACCTGATAACTTTGGTCTACTCTTCCAATCTTCAGTGAAAAGGTGATTGAAATGACTTACCACTGCCTGTTTAATCAACCCAGGCTCATCATGAATCACACCATTCACAGTAACTGAGTTTAACAAGTTTATCCTTTGCCTTTTGGTTGCCATTAGGTGAAAAAATATGGTATTTTTATCCCCATTTTCAGCCCATACCCTTCTAGATTTTTGGAACCACAACCATTCCTTCTTTTTACTCAGATCCCACACTAGTTTTCTTATTTCCACCCTTCTTTTGATCTCAGCTTCCTGTAGATTCCTTCCTTCAGCTATTAAATCCCACTCATGCAGTGCATCATCTGCTTGTTTCAACTTCTCATCAATGTTACCAAAGACTTCACAGTTCCACCTCCTCAGATGGGCTTTCAGGTCTTCTAACTTTTTCAAAAGTCTAAAGCTAGCCCAACCACTGACCTGGAATCCTTCCCAATATTTCTTCACTTCTGCTTTGAATTTGGGATGCAAACACCATGCATTAATAAATCGGAATGGTTTTGGACCCCAATCCCTCTCATCTTCCATCTATTTCCATCCATCGCATTACACCACCTGAATTGCCTGCCTAACATTGGCATATCTACCAATTCCAATTTTTCAATCAATTCATTAAAGTCGTTCATCCCTCTTTTCCTTCGAGAACACCCTTTCCTTTCGCTCATAAATCGGATTTCATTGAAGTCACCACCTATACACCAAGGGCTTAGGAATGATGATTTCAGTGTTGATAGGGACTCCCACAGTAATCTTCTTTTGAGCACTTCATTAGGTGCATAAACATTGATAAGAGTACAATTAAAAGTATGATGAACCATACCTGATAAAAGCATGAAGTTCTAAGAACAACAACACTCCTTTAGCTCGAAAATCTGTGGATTCCACAAGCATAACAAACCTCAAGCACTTCCTTCTGCACCCACCTCCATGTACTCCAGCTCTTCCTACGGCCATAAGGACTTAACAAACTTATCATCTACTAAGCTTCTCTTTGTCTCCTGTAGCAGAAGAATATCTACCTTTCTCACCCGAACTACACTTTTTACTTTTGTTCTCTTCTCAAGTCTTCGCAGATCCCTAATGTTCCATGATAATAAAATCATAAAAATCTACACATCTCCGAAAGCCTCCTGCCATAAGTCTTGCACTGACTTACGGGATTACACCTTCCCCTTTCACCCTCTCCAAATCCTTCTGTTTGAGTTCAGTCAGCTTACCTATCACTTCATTCTCCTTCCCTTCAAAGTCCAATCCCAGAATTTTCCCAACTTCCATTGTAGCTTGGGCTTCATTTAATAACTTGTTTTTCCTCATGGTGTTAAAACTCTGCTCTACTGACATTGATATAGCAACCGTTGCTGCTCTGAAGATAGCTCCTTGCTTGAAACAGGTGCTACGTAGTGTAGCTCTTTTCTTGATCTGTTTTTTGTTCAGTTTTGACCTATCTCGCAGATTAGCTCCATCCTTATTATATCTATTTACCACTGGTATAGTGGGCTTTCCCCTCCTTGCTGGGTTGTCTTTTCCTGTTACTCTTGACTTGGCTTCTTGTTGAACAAGGGGCCTAAGTTGAGTTTGGGCTACACAATCACTTAAATTTGACAGATCATTGATGGGCCTATTCTCCTGGACCCCATTCTGTGGCCATTCCAGCACCACCTGTAAATTTAATTTGGGCCTTGAACTCTCTGGCCCACTCAGGCTTCTGATAAACCCAGGAGTATATACATGGCCTTCGACAATTTGAATTTCATTTCTTGGGTTGCCGTATTCACCTTATTGTCCTCCATACCATCACCTCTGACTTTTTGATTTCCCATGTCATCCTCAGTTTCTTTTACGACTGATGCAGATAGGCACTCATTACCTTCATTTTCTTCCCTTACATCGCAGCCCACCATATCCTGTTCATCCCCTGAACCCTCGTCTTTTCTGCTGAGTTTCTCCTTCCCTGCGAGTTCATCTTCATGTTCGTCCTTATCTGTCCCACTATTTTTTGACAGTTGATCTACTTCATCTTGAGTCGTATAACCACTGACCTCGTTATCCATGCAGGAACTGTTGCAATGACACGGCTTTATTGCTGCTGGGAGCTCTTCGCACACTCTAACTGGGAACAAGCTTCCATTGCATTCAACATGGATCACCGAATTAATGAATTCCATCTTGGAAGTGATTACTCGTATCTTTCCCCACTGAAGAGAATTTTGACTAGTAGTGTCATCATCAAATTGGACAACTTCACCCCATAGCTTGCCAATGTCTCTGAATGTATTAACACTCCACAAATTAAATGGTACACCTACACAGATGAGCCACACATACCTTTCTTGTTCAACATACTTGCCTTTCTCCCAATCTGTAATATACTCACACCATTCTAGCATCCACTCTTCTAGCTTGGATCTAACCTCCCTTCTATGTTGCTGGGACTTGAAAGTCAGCACTGCTAACCTTCCTCCTCCTTCTCTGACTCTTACTTCCTCCATACCTCTTTTACCGACATCCTTTTTAGTGTACCAATATTAATTGTGACTTAAATAATGACTTAGGGATTGTTTGGGAAGTAGATTAGTATACTTTTTGACTTTTTACCAAAAAAAAGATGAAATATGAGTTGAATTTGAAATGATATGGTAGGGGGATGATGTAAGTTAAATAAGATGATTGTAATCTAAATAAAATAATGTGTTAAAATAATATTTTAGCACTTGCTAAACAATCACTTTTTTAATAATGACCTAAGCATTGAAGGCAACGCAGTTATGCCGACCATTCACATGGTTAGTTCACTACAAGAAAATACACATTTGGCGACTAAATTTTTAGTCGCCAAAAGTGATTTTTTAGTCCCCAAAAGTCATATTTTGGGTTTTCCCGACTAAATTTTTTAGTCGCCATGTTTGTCGCTGGAAAACTGTCGCGGAAGGTATGGGCGACTAACCCACTTTTAGTCGCCAAAAAAAAACTCTGCATCGACTAAAATTTTCGTCTCCAAAGCTCATTTATATTTTTTAAATTATACATTTGGCGACTAAAAGTTTTAGTCGCCAATAGTGATTTTTTTTTTTAATTTATACATTTGCCAACTATTTTTTTCGTAGCCAATACTAAAGCTTTTGGCGACCACCAGTTTTAGTCGCCAAAAGCATATTTAAAAAAAAAAAAATTTGAACCTGTTGCTCGCAGGTTTCGAACCTGAGACATCCCACCACCACATTCCAAACCTTTTGCCAAACACTCCCTCCACTATGCCACTACCACATAACATTAATATATATGCAATATATATTATTTATATAGTATATTAATCGCTATTAATACAAAATAATATTTATAAATATAATTTTTTTAATTCAATATAATTTATTTAAAAAATAAATTATTTACTAAAAAAAAATTTAGGTCACTTTTGGCGACTAAAACCATTATTTAGTCGCCATTTCTATTATTTTGGGCTACTAATTATTTTTTTGTCGCTAAAAAAAGAAGTTCCAATTAAAAATCAGCAGTTTTGGCGACGAAACCTATTTTTAGTCGCCAAAAGGGGACTTTTTTGGCGACTAAACTGAATTTTAGTCGCCAATACTTAGTTTTTAGCTACTAATTTTTTTTTGTAGCCAAAAAGCATCACTTTCAGCGACCACTCTGTTTTTAGTCGGCAAAACACCTACAATCGGCGACCAATCTGCTTTTTAGTCGCCAAAACCATCACTTTTGGCTACTAAATTATTTTAGTCGCCAAAAACCGTCAATTTTGGCTACTAAACAACCTTTAGTCGCTAAAACCCCTACATTCGGCGACTAAACTGCCTTTTAGTCGCTAAAACCCTTATATTTGGCGACTAAACTCTTTTAGTCGGCAAAAGTGATCAATTTTGGCGACTAATTCCATTTTAGTCGCCAAGTCTACTACTTTCAGCGACGAAAAATGAAATTTTGGTCGCCAAAAACGCTTTTTCTTGTAGTGATATATATATATATA